>QLOD02000013.1:19608335-19619728 GCA_003260245.2 Sideroxylon spinosum | reverse complement strand
AGGAGTCGATCTATCGAGAGCTTTGAGTTTGTAACCAACGTTTGATTTTAGTGAAAGTTTTTAGAGGAGTTTTCTGTGTGGATTTCCTCGCCACATATATTGTCTTCCGCTTTCAATAATTTACATTCTTGATTGCTTGGGATATCTAGCATAGTACACGTGTGTTTGTTTTTTCAGTATAATATGATGGTGAGATATAGCATGGCATGGCAGCATGAGTTTCCAAAATTGTCTCTAGTTATTCCACTCAGTATCATCTATTAGGCTTAGCCCATCTTTAAGAGTCGAGAGCAAAATAATTTATGATCCAGATACATTTCATTGACAAGATGTTCTATTCATATAATATGGATTTTCTACCATACTTCTGCAAATAATGTAATTTAATAATAAAATAAATTTGGAATCGACACGACAATTGAGAAGTGGGAAACTTGAATGCTCTTCAAATTGCTTTGAATGTTTTGAGTGCAATTAATAATGGTTGAAGTGGCTTGGGGGAGACCTTATTTATAGGCTTGATTTTGTGCCTCGGAAAGGCTTGCAAAATTTACCCAAGCAAACTTTATTGAAAACCATACTTGGTACAGAACCTTCTACTTGTTCAAAAATTCAAAATTTCTTGCATAGGAGGTTTGGAGAGAATCCTTTCACATCGCATCAAGAAGAAACGTTTGTACAAAGGGACAAGCAAAATTCCTTGCACAACATGACTAGGGGACTACACTATACCACATAAAGGGGGTGAGGGAACATGCCATTAGCATTGTTGCCCCATGAGCCATGTGGTAAGGACTGTTTGGCTAGATCATGTAGTTCATGTCAAGTTCTGGGTAGGTTTGAGTTGGTTCGGGTAGGTTTGATCTATGAATTTAGGTTCTGGAAAAATTCCGTAAGCGTTGGGATCTTATTGGGCATGCTAGGAAGAAATTTTGGTTTCTTAGGGTTGGCTTGGTCAAAATTAGGTACAACTGAATTTTTCATAGCCTAATTATGACCATTTGAAAATTATTGTCCTAAAACAGGCGGAAATGGTGATGAGCTCCCTAGGTTTCTTCAATTAAACTATGCATACATAAATGGGACGACCTCTTGCACCATTTTGGGTATGGATTCAATAGTGTGGTCAGATTGGCCCCCGAATGTTTCTGTTGGCATGTTTGTCTGCATTAGCAATTTTGAACATTTGTTCCAAAACTTTTCAGAATCTAATCTATTTTGGCTCAATGGGTAGGCTATCTCAGGAAGTGACAACACTTCTGTGACATTTGGAGCCATTTTGATACGAGTAAAGGACCCAATTTATGCCTGAAACCTTAGTAATTGCAATTTTGTCGATAGAATCTATTTTGTATATTTAATTCTCAGATGACATCTAGAAGACTCAATTGCCTACGCCAGGCGATCTTTCATATTCCCAGACATGCCCTAGTCTATTCTCAAGTTTCCCATATTTTTTTTTTACATATACATGGTAGTTTGATTGATATTGCTCTCGAGGTGTTGAAAGGCCAATTTAAGACCTCCAAATTGAATAGAGTCTTGAATCTTGATTCTGTCTATTTTTCTAATGTGGGAGTCTTTAGTTCCATCCCCTGGATGCTTCGATATAGTTTCATGGGATTCTAACTTGATTCAAGATTTTAATTTGTCTTTTCTCTCTTCCTAGGACACAGTTGTCATTTTGTCAAACAATTATTTCTATAGAATAGTTGTATTTTCTCCTGTAAGTTAATTAATATTCCTAAAAATTTGTTTGAACTAGGTTAGTTGCGGGTATCCCGAATAGATCCCAAAGTATACAAAAAGTGAAAGGTAAAAATGAGGCGTCTATAGTGAGTCTCATGTGAGCTTTAATGGGTAATTTCAAGCGATACTGACAAAAAGACTTGATTACAACTTGACTAAGACTATAAGAGTTGACTATCAAAATTAAAACTATAAAGATTCAAGTGGATCATAGTGTAAACTGTAAGGGTACTTTCTATACTTTATCCTTTATTTTTTTATTGTATGCATTGTCAAAAAATATCATTCCAAATGATGTTTTAAAATTATATAATCCAAAATCATCATCTCAAACGTCTCTGATGAAATCTTATTTAAAAAAATATATTTGATAAAAATAAAAAATAAAGAAATCTAAACAGTGTGTTTAAACCCAATTGTTGTTTGGCTAGAGATATAATTTGAAACCGACTATTTTGAATTCCATGTAATCTGAAAACAATGTTTAGAACCCTTTCTTTTGACAGTGAATGCATCATAAGTTTGTATTTTTTTATTCTTTATTTTTTTAACTTAGGAGACATTTGATAAAAATTGTGAATCCATAATTCTTATAATGAAATTAAAAGTGAATAACTTTTAATGATTTTTACTACTTTTCAACAAATTTCAGAGCAAACGAAGCCTCAATGGGTTAGGAAGCAGAGACTCCGACGCATCTTTTGAACAAATTTTTTTTTTTTGGGGGGGGGAGGGATGTAGGGGTGGGGATTCCCTTTAGGTTTCGAAAATTTTTAGCATAGTAACATAATTTTTATTTTGTATTTTTTTCTCTCTCAAAGCTTCATAATAGCCCCCCAGCATCGGACTCTGGATCAGTGTCAAGAGAGATTGTTTGGCAACCATATGATAGATTTCTTTAACCTTGAGTGCGCAGGAGTAAACTTGTGGAGCTAATCAATTTTTTCCATAAAATACCGAGCTGTTTGTTTAGGCTAAAAATTGGCTCTAAAAATATTATGGGGAGTTCGTAAAATAAAAAAAAAATAAAAAAAAAGTCATGGGGAGCTTGTCAGCACCAGTTCATTCAAGCTAAGACAGATCAATCAATTTGAACAAATATAACAAGTTGAGGAGCCAATTAGGTAGACCATTGAACTAATAAAGATCCATACATGCACCCAACTACTCAAATTTACCATTTATTGACAGGTGACTATTATCAATATATGGATTCAAATATTCTCTATGATTGTAATTTATCTAAACCGGAATAGAGGGAAAAAAATTGTACGCAATCAATCTAAAAACCCAACTTATTCCTCCAAATACACCCAAATGGTACACAAATGATAGTAAATGTGAAGCTGAAAATGGCCTCCTCTACAAACAGTTTACAACCCAACCAGAATGTGGGAAAAACCTTCAAAATGCTAGCTTCTCGGCAATATATTCCTCAGCATGCTATGGCTAAAGCCAGAATCAGTTTCCCTGGGCATCTCAGGACTTTGAGAGCATCCCTTGTGTTAATGAAGAGAGGTCGTAATCTTTTCCTGATTGTGTATGAGATGCAGATGAGATCGGGGATGCTGATGGTGTTCTTGTTCCAGCAGGTGCCACATCATTAACAGAAGTATTATGGCCCATATTATAAATGCTGCATTACAGGCAAAGACCAATACATGTGAAGATTCCATGCAAATGCCCAGGATAGGGTAATCTTTCCCACTTTCCCAATACGCACATATCCACAGTCAATAGTGCATATAAAAGTTGCAGGGCAATTACAGAAAGTTGATTAATCATATAAGTTATAACCAATATATATATATATATATATTGGAAGCTAATTGAAGGTTTAGAGAATTCTATGCAAAACCATATGGATTACATCATGAATTACATGATGAATTCCATAAATTCCATTATTCTCTCCTTGGTTATGGGCAGTATGCAGTGAAAAATTGGATACATCGTTAAGATGTCTCACGAAAACATGAATTGCCATTGGTCTCTTAACTCTCTTCTAATAAAATCCCTGGGGTGTTCATACAGTCAAAAAGACAAATGTAAATGAGCCATTGAACTGTGTTCCTTCATTAAAATAAATGCTTTTGGCACCGTGAAATCAGGGATCTAAGAAGGTGGGGGCAGAAAGTGTGAGTGTGTGTGAGCCACATGCCTTGGTACAATTTGAAGTCACATACGTCCTCCCTAGAATTGTATAGTCGAAGATGAGAAAATTCAAAACAAGTATTTCCAAGAACTTGTGGATTTTGCCAAAAATATGGGGAAAATCGATGCCAAATTGCATATAAATAATAAAATCAAAATAAAGCAGAGATTCAAAGTATTACCACTGCCTAAAAGTTTCTTAAATATGCATGTAAATGAAAGAAACAAGCACATTTTAATGTCACCATGTTCCACGGCTCTAAACTCCCAAGCAAACAACTGGCTAACAAAGCCCTGTAAAAGTGACCCACAATACAGTGATGTGAAATACCTTAATGATGTTTGGAATGGAATAGAGCTCCCAACTGGATGTGTTGGTCCCATGTTTCCCATCCGGGCTCAAAGGCAAATACAGTAAAATGAGTGTTCCAACCCAATTAATTCAGAAGACAATGCAATTAAGATATTCTACCTGCTGCATATATTTCTGTGGCTCATTATTTCCAGCAGCAGGCATCATCATTCCAGGGAACTGGTAGGTACCATTCAGCCAGTTTTGAGTGTGCAAGTTTGTAACATTCAACCCTGATTGTAGTGCATTGTCACCAAAATCTGGTGCCCCACCAGCTGGTTTAGCTGCAGCAGCCATAAGAAGGGCCTGCTGTTGTGCTAACATAACAAGTTGCTGCTGATGAGTAGAAAATGGTGACACCATTTGGACTGCAAAACAAATCATTCATAGCCCATAAGGTTAAATGCATTTGACTTTCGAAGTTGTAGAGGAAAACAATAAGAAAAACAAAAGTAATGTGGCTACCCTTTAATTGTTTTTTAAACTGAGAATTCAACTCAATCATCAAAATCACAAACTGAACTTCAATTTTTAGAGAAAACAAACCCTAAACTAAATTCTCCCACAATAAATCAAAATAAACAATTAGTGCTACAAAATCTTGAAGATAATTCTGTAGAACTTACCTTATCAAATAGGCTCATAATATCAGTTTTAACATCTTTTTGAGGCTTCTGTGGTGCCGTAGAAGACGCTAGTGAGGGAGTGTCTTTAAATAGATCTTCAAAACCAGAAGTAGACTGCAACCTATTTACATCTGGTTTTGTAGAACCAGCATCTGGTGTTGATCCTTTTGCAGCAGCTGCAATGTCAAGAATTGATTTCAATTGCCAGGCAAATTTTATCATAATAACTGCTGCTACTTGTTCAAACATGTTTGTTACCAAACAACCACTGAGTATATACTCATTGTCCAAGTGATTAATTGTTTGCAAATAAAGGAACCTTCAACATACACTGGAAACTTGCCCATGTGCCATCATTAGCAGAGGTTGCCTCCGAGTCATGTTCACCAGGACCATCCTTTGACAGCATGTTGAAAAGATCAGTAGCATAATCAACTTTAGGGGGTGAGACAGCGGGTCTAGAATCTACAGCCTGCCTTGCAGACTCAGCAGGTGGCACTGCTGGTTCTGATTTCTGAATGACTTGTTGAGGCTTTGCAGCAGAAGCGACCTGTTTGTAAGCCAAATAGGTAAGGCCCACATTTCAAAACTTTTGAAGGCACAGGCATTCTAACAAGATTTTTAGTTACAAACAAACTTTTAATGCAACACAGAGAGGGGGGAGGGGAACAAATAAGTATGTTGAAAGAAGCTGAAAACGATTACAATATGCAGGAAATCAGGCAGGTAAAAAATTCAACCTACCAGCTCATGTCCTTTGGGAGGCACAGGTACACTAATTCTTGCGGAACGAACACTGTCCCTTGCACTAGATGCTTGAAAGTTCTTCCTTTCCTCGTATGAATGTTCAGCGATCTCAGCGTGTCCATGCCCACTTCTGTCACTAGATCTAGAAGGTAACATTGGCTTGCCATCATTAGGAACCCATCTTTTCTCTTCATACCTTTGAGTATACAAGAGATGTATCCTTAAGACTATGAGTAGTTGAAAAATGAGCAGCAATAAGGCACTCTATTTTACCAAAGATACTGTGTTAATAAAGGTAAGGAAGTGTATACTTTGCACGGATGAAATTTTCAATCCCAACTCTGTCATAATTATAGGCTAGTTCAGCTTCCCAATAACTATTTGCCTTCTCATTTCCCATTGCTGAAAAAAATTATCATACTCAGTCAATTCCATAACATCAACCAGTAAAATTAAAACGATGCATTTCAGAGACGAGCGTACATTGAATAAATGCAACCTGTTCGGGAAGCCATGTGTCCAGAGTTGCAGATCTCACCTGCAGAATGATCCAAAAAGAATCTGTTGATTATATGCAAATAATATTCATGTTTGGATAACCACACGTTCTCAAAGGACTAACAGGGTCACAAAAAATTTGATCCTGGAGAAGAGAGCACAATGAACACACTGAGATATGAAAGTTTTTGAAATCAAATCTAGATCTACCATTACATGATAAATCACTGCCACGCTAGCAGCATGACAACCAAAGGTCACTCAAGCAGATATATTTATTTCAATAAGAAAGTCAAGCAAATAATTCATGAAGGTTCACCGCTAACACAATAACTGGGGCCTTGACAACATGACTAGCCTTATATGGAGTATTACATGGAGCATTATAGCTGACAAGCAACGGTAGCCAATAAATCATAAAGAGCATGAAATAAAGAAGAAACCCGCAAGAAAAGTGAACAGTAAATGAACTGATAAAGATATCATTACACTAATGTAACGTTTAATTGGACCACAGCATGTCAGGGCTTTGGGATTAGACAATAACCTTAGGAGGGAAAGTGTTAACGCCCTAGGCCTTAATGTTTGGTAGACCGGAAAACTGGAAGGAAAACTAAGGTAAAAGAAAATGCATGAGTTAGCATCAAGGGCAAACAAGCCTCCCAAGAGAGATGATTTCTCAAAATGATCTCTGATGCCTATACTGTCATTTCAGTTGCTATTTATAAACTCCTACAGTTGTAACTAACTCTTAACTGTAGTAAATAGTAACTAACTACTATGGTTAATTTGATAACCATTTACAGGCTGGATTAATTGGAGTTGAACCAGGCCCAACGATGATCTGTTTCACCAGCCTCGCAGCAAGTCTTTTGATCCAGACACTGATGAACTAGCATTGGGCCGAGTTGGTTGGGCTGAAATACTTGAATTGGTTGTAATCTCCTTCAGTGGGCTTGTGTTCAATGGGCTCTAGTTCATGCTCAAGAAGCTTCCAGATCATCCCCGCACTTCACTTCACCTTTTTTGATCAACAGCCCTGCTTGAGCCAGCACTTTTCCTTTGGGCTGTCCTTCTGACCAATGCGATTCTAATATATAGTTATATCATCCTCTCTACAACCCTCCTTCTGACCATTCACTGTTTTACTGCATGCCACCATCTGAAGCCTTGATGAAATGACGGATCAGAATAAAGAACAAGAAGGCTGTTGGAGGAATTCTAGTCGTACACATGCATATCTACATTCCTGATCTGAGGGCCACGAATTGAGGTATCTGAACCGTCCAACTTTGGATTTATCCAACAGTCCAAAGCTATTTCCTTAAGCCTAGATATAAAAGGTAAATATCTATGCTTATATTTAGACCACATTTTCTGTCTCTCTTCACTTCCCTTCAGACCACATGCTCCCTCTCTTCCATTCACTTCATCTGTTGAGCTCAGTTCAAGCTTCTCCGAAATATCTTCTTCCTTTACTTTGGTCACATAATAGAAAGGGTGAACCTTAAGAATAAATTTCAAGAAACTAAGAAAAGGTTATTAAAAATAAATTTGAGAAAACTATCCTAATCCCAAGGGCTCAGAAGGCCAAAAATATAGGTGAAGGGAAAGGGATAGCAATTCAAGACTGCTTCAAGGAGGAAGATTTTCTCATTACGGAGTTGATTAGCATAATGAGGAAATTCTGGAGGAGAATAAGGTACTGGACCAAATTATTTTGTTCTCTAAGCTTTATTCCTCAGAGATGCCTTTGAAACATATATCCAACTTGTTGCCTTCCTTTTCTCAATATACCAAATGTCAGGAATGAGGAAAATTTGCTTTTGGCAAGACAATTGAATTGGAGATGAAGCCTTCAGCACCTTATTCCCATGCTTGTATAGGTTGTACCATTTGCAAAATGTTGTCATTGCTTCTTTCATATCCAAACCAAATTCTACAACTTCCTAGGATTTCAACTTTAACCCTAACTAGCAGTGAGACTCTTGAATTTGCTTCCTCATCTTCTCTTATGTTTGGGGTACAACTGAAGGAAAACCAAATTGATCGAAAAATCTGAATTCCTCTATCATCTGGGCTACTTTCCTGTAAGTCTTTTGACAAAATTACTGACAATAGAACCTTCTTTTTCCCCTTTGACGATGAACTGGAAGCTAGAAGTACCCCTAAAAAATAAAATTCACGTGTTTTGTTGGTCTTTGGTACATAAGAAACCTAGTACATGTGACATGCTTCAAAGAAGAAGGCCTTCCTCAGCTATTTCAATGGTTTATACAAAAGTCTGAAGGAAAGACTTCAGACCATTTGTCCTTTTGTCTGACAGCCATGTGATGTAGAACAGAAACGGGAAAGAGAGAGAGGAGGAGAGAAGATAGGAAATCAATAATTCTTCAATTCAATTCAACTATGAGAAATCCATAACAGTTGTTGCCTTTACAGAGGCCGAGTAAGAGAAAATCAAATATCCTAAATCTGTATTGAAAATAAAATCTCAATGATAAAATAAATCAAGTTCCTTAAATCACGGAACTAAATCCCAAGCAATTAAGGAAATTAAATCCTAAAAAATTCCATGCAATGTAACTTATGTCCATGCTGAGAATACATGTAATGGATGTGCCAACTATTCCCATCACTATGTCTTTGTGGTCACGTCCGCAAAATCTGGATGAGGAGGGTTAAGATGGCATTCAGTGGGAAGTTCACCAAATTTGGAAAGTTCGATGTGAAGACACTTTACAAGATTTTGATAGACAATGGGAGAAGGCATTGTCGTGAGGGAAGATTTGGAAGGCTAAGGTGCCAACAAAAGTAGCTTTATTCAGACAGTGCAAGCCCAAAGAAAGAAAACTCATGATAAATATTCTCCAAAAGAGAGGCCATGTGTTGATTAATAGATGTTGTTCGTGCACCAGGGTGGAGTGGGGGAGGGGGACACAACTGAGCACCTATTCGTGCATTGTGAATGGTCAGGGGCCTATGGGAGCTCTTTTATCCAACAGTGGATTATAATGGGTGATGTCAGCGGATTTTTCTCAGTGCTTGACTTCTTGGTGGGTTTTCAAACCAAGGTAGCAGAATAAGAAAATTTTTGGCAAATGGAAAATTTTTGCATTTTTTTTTGTGTTAAATTCGAAAGAGAAGTAAAGAATCTTTCAAGAAATAGAGTTACCTCTATACAAACTGAAAGGTTATTTTATTTACTTTGTATAGCTAGCTGGGGAATGAGGGGTATACAACCCAATATGATCACAGTTATGAACTTTGTTAAGACTTTGTCTTTATAGGTAGATCGAGCTTTTGTAATGGCTGGCATTCGCTTAATGTGGTGCGGACACCAGTAAGCGATATGGACGTGTTTCTAAACGTCGGGCCAAAGAGGCCCAACCATTAGTCTTATGGGCTGATTATTAATTTTTAGTTTAACTAGTTAGTTTATCTTATTTATTATTTTGGACCCATTTGTTTTGGGCTATTTTTAGTAATAGGTTTATTTATTTTAGGCCTTTATGTTAGGCGCATGGACTTTTCTATTTAAATCCTAATTAGGGTTAACAGATGATTGATTGATTGAATGATATTTTGACTATTGTTTCTCCCCTACTACTGCCCCCCTCCTCCTTCTACTTCTCTTCCTCTTCTTTTTCTTCTTCTTATTCTTCTCCTTTGATTCTTTCTTCCTTCATATAATTCTACATCAACTTTGATATAAGAGCGAAGATCCTCTAAACTTTTTTAGCCTCCATCACTAGAGAACAGCCAGCATAATCACACAAAAAAAAAAAAAGCAATAGCCGCAGTAGCCACTGCGGCCCCACCCCTACGTGCCATCAAGCTTTTTGAGTACGTTTTCACATAATCCTAGCAATATTTGCCTCTGGCGAACCCCACTAGCAGCATCACCTATTTCCGACAAACTCGCCGGTGACCCGACGACCTCCAACGACTTTTCTAGCGAACTTCGACTAAATCCAGAATACTCCAGACTACTTCTCGGTTCATTTTTGGTGGATTCTAGACCACTAACGCAGTCCCGATTCCAAATTCGAACTATAACTTCGTTCCATTACATTTTTGGTGTTATTAACTACTCTCTAATTTAGCAATTAATTGAGTCAACACTATGACTCCACCCCTCCCAATGCTTCTTTTTTTTCTCTCTCTCTTTAAACTAATCCCATTGCCCGCATTTGTTCAATTCTATTTTATGTCCTTCTTTAGTTTCCTTTTATCTTTTGGAAGCCTTAGTGAAAAGAAATACATTCATCTACATACTTTAAGTGAGTAGCATTTTATTTGTTTACTTATTTATTTCTTTTGTGATTTGATCCCCTGTTTTAAAAAAAAAAAAAAAAAAAAAGCATATAGCATTATTGCTTGCACCTTATTCGATTGTCCAATAGTTTAATCAACAACGAGGGTATATGTGCCTTTTAGATATAATTAGCTGAGGTTTATATTTGTAGTAATTTGCCGAATCGTTATTGACATCAACAAGTTTAGTCATAGAACCTTTGTATGCAATTACGTAGTGGTCGCACCCAGACATCCTCTAGTACTATGGCCGACAACCAATTGTAAAACCAATTAGCAGCCCTCACTGAAGCCATTCAAAGACTTAACACTAAGATGGACATAATTGAGGAAAACAATAAACCTAGGATTCCGGATAGAGAACTTGTGCCACATCGTAGGAATGATAGGTCACCTGAGCATAATGATGATAAATTAATGAAACAAATCAAAGTAGAAGCCCCGACACTTGATAGCCGTCTAGATCCTTGGGAGTTTACCAAATGGTTAAAAGATCTGGACCGCTTCTTTAAGTGGTACCAGTTTTCTGAAGAGAGAAAGTGTTGGTTTGCCAAAATGAAATTGACAGGGAGTGCCCAATTGTATTGAGAAAGTGTTGGGAATTTGCTTGCTAGGCATCATGAGTCCCTGGTTGTAGATTGGGAGGAGATGAAAGAGAGACTTTAGCAAAAGTTTTGCCTTTATCCTATCACTGTAATTTGTTAGATCAATGGAACGATATCCAACAAGGTATAGGCCAGTGAAAGAGTATGAAATTCTATATTATGCTAGATATCCCAATTAATCAATCAATCAATCAATAAAATAGAATAGAAAGATGTGGAAGGCGATTTAAGATAGAGAAATCCACACAGGAAAACTTTCACTAAAAATCAAACGTTGGTTACAGCTCAAATCTCACTATAGATCGACTCCTCGACTCTATACTCTATTTGACGCTTGCTCGACTC
>QLOD02000013.1:19536214-19573724 GCA_003260245.2 Sideroxylon spinosum | reverse complement strand
TTTAGTGAAAGTTTTTAGAGGAGTTTCCTGTGTGGATTTCCTCGCCACATATATTGTCTTCTGCTTTCAATTATTTGTGTGATTGATTGTACTTGGGATATCTAGCATAGTACACGTGTGTGTTTTTTTTTCAGATAGGATAAATTTTGATATTTTGGTTAAGAGTTAAAAATTTGATATGAATGAAAATCTTGATATATAAACTATGTTGAATTAATTGGAAGGTGTAAACATAATAATGGTATAAGATTAATAACACAGGGGTTGAGAGTACAAATAGGAAGGGTATAAAGATTACCCTAGGGTTGAAAGACCCAAAACCTACGCAGGGATTAGTGTTCATGCCGGTAGGTTAGTAGTCTACAACATGACGTAAAATATGGCTAATCATGGCTCTTAACAACGGCATGTAATGCAGCTAACGTGGCCCCTAACGACAACGTATAGTGTGGCTAATCGTGGCCCTAAACAATGGCGTTGGTTGTTCCTACCACATGAATGGAATTATGAATGAGAGATAAAATAGATGATGTTGAGAAAGACAATAATTGGACTAAAACTTGAAGTTTGTAATGATGATTGGCACTTGAATTTAAGTGTTGTTCTACAATGATGTGGTAAGATGTTATTTATTTGATTTGGTTGTTATTTGATAATGATAATTCATTATGATCAAAGTTGAAGATTTTGATTTATTTGTAATGATATTAATGCAAGTTTTGCTTTACATGTTATATTTGTTGGTATTATGCATCATGGGCACAAGGGATTGGTGCTTACGTCCCTACAGACTTTGTCGCGGGAACAAATCCTAAGAACTAGGTAGGCATTTGGTGGGACTAGAAGTGCATAAACTATTCCAAATATTGCATTTTCAATTACTCAAACTAAGTTTTCATCTGGGACTATAATATTATTTAAATTTAGAGACTCCTTTGATTGGGTTGTAAAGGCCATAAGGCCGATTCTTATGTGTTATTATGGGATGTGTTGGAGTAGGATTGCCCGGCAATAGCCGAGGCTTTGTTTGTATTATGTTATTATCTCATGTGGATGTTGCTCCAGGGTAGTTATATTGCTCTGATCAAGGTAGATTTATTAGCATAGGATTTGTATGATAATTCACTCACCCGTCAGGTCATGAGATCCTGGACGTGACAACAAATCTCTAAGGTCCTTAAAATGTCATTCATTCATCTTTGAAATATTTATGGAGCATTACATATTTCAAATAGTAAACTGCCTATTGATAATGGTAATATGGTACAAAAAAAAAATGTGAATGGTTTTGACTCTTCTATTAATTTGCCAAAATTTTGATTTGTAATCAATTTACTAAATATTTTATAACCTCCAGTTTTGCTTACTAAATTGTTTTTTATTTTATTTTTTTAGGTATAAAATACACATCAAACATCAAAGTTTCATTTAATTTATATAATTGATGACCATCATAACTTTTCATCTTTTTTCTTTCACTATGATTCATTACTAGAAAATTTCTAATTGGTTCTATAAATCTTTTATTTAAAAGTTTTTTTTATTTTAACTTATAATTTGTTTAAGCGATCTACATCAGTTTCTTTAAAAAAATTCTAAAATATTGAATAATTAAGTTCCCAATTTTTTAATTCCTTTCTTATTCATAATTGCCATAAGTCATAAACATATTAATAAATAAAATAAAAAATAAGATTATATGAATTCTAATTTTGACTTTTAATAGTTTGTAAAATATTATTCAATATTATTGGCGAGGGAAAAATAAAGTATTTAGTATTTTTAAAAGTAATATAAATTCATAATATGATGTATAATTAAATATCTAATCCTATAATCTATATATCAAGAAACTCAAAATAATATTTTCAATCGTTGAATTTATTTAATGGTCTAGATTACTTTTTTTTCTCTCTTCATTTTGGTTGTCTTTTTATTACTTCATATGAAAACACATTCTCTTACTTTTTTGTTATATTTTTAAATATTTTTAAAAACATTTTTAAATTAGTACTTTTAAAAATGTGATAATATTTATAATAAATAGATTACTATTTTTAAACACTCTACGGATACCTACTAGACAAAGTTAGCTTATATTTTTTACTTAAAAAAAGTGATATTTAGATTTTAATTTTAAAAAAATTAAAATTAAATATTTTAATTAAAATTAATTTTTTGTGTACATTAAACTAAAAATACATACATTTTTACACTTTTTGTCACATCTATATAATAAGAAGCTCAAAATTTGAATTTGGGATATTTTTTACCGTTGAATTTGTTTAATGGAAAAAATTATTTATTTTCTCACACTTTGATTATTTTTCGGTCACTTCACATGACACTTTCTCACTCTTTTTAATTTTTTGAACACGTTTCTATAATATAAATATCTTTCTAAAACTAAGAAATAAAGTAGTAGGAAAAATATTAGATATAGAATTATTTTTGAGAGAGAATTAAATTAGAAATATTTTTGGAAAATTGATTATTTGAGAAACTAAGATTTGTAAAATTTAAAAGTATAAGTGAATATTAAAAAATAAACAGTTAGGTATTCAGTTTTAACGTAAACAATTATTGTGTAATAAATATAGATTTATTTCGTATCAGTGTGTAATAATCGTAAATTTAGACTTTTATGTAAGGATATAAATTTTTACTTCTATTCTCAAGATTAATGAATATTATTAAAAATTATATAATAATAAAAAGACTTTTAGAGAGCACATTAAATCATAAATATAAAATTAATCAGAATAATTGTAAAGGGAAAGAGAGGATAAGAATGAAATTAAGTAGAGACAAGCTCTTCACATGTCAGTAAATAAATAGTTAATTTAGGTTAAAAAATAATCACAAATCTCCACAAAACACAAATAATATTCAATCATGAATGCAAAATTAATCATAGATAAATGGAGATGAGAATAAAATTAAGGAGAAACTCCTAACGCGATAATAACTAATACAGTCATATATATATAAAATAACGAATCTTAAAATTTTAAATTTGGAATATTTTTAATTGTTGGATTTGTTTAATGGTCAAGATTACTTATTTTTTTTCTCCACTTTAGTTATTTTTTTATCACTTCATATGGAAAATAGTTTTTCACTCTTTACAATATTTTTGAATATTTTAAATATCTTTCTAAAAATAAGAGATAATGTATTAGGAAATTATCAGGGATGGCAACGGGACAAATCGGAGGCCAATATCTGAATCCAAACTCCGAACCCTCTATCCGCCTCTGAATTCATCCCGAGCTCTAAATGGATGTTTTTTTAGACCTCCATTCTTATTCCAAACAGAGAATAGATATATCTACGGATATCCGAAAATCCGAACCCTCCGTACGCATCCAAATCCGCCAATAACTTAATTCATAACTTGATTGCACTTATAACATATTGCTACCAAATAATTCATCTCCAAGACTAGAGTAATACATGAATATCGTCAGAATAACAATTATCAGAGTAATACATAAACATCTCCAAAACCAACATTTCACCAACTGATACATAATAAAGATATATAATTCTAAAGTAATAACATTGTCACAACTCAAAGCAACAAATATAAAATACAATAATCCATAACACAATTATTAATCCTAATTTTTTGAACCTCCAAAAATCATTGAATATCGAATTTGGGTTAGAGTTGGATCAGATATCGGATTCGAGGTAAATCAGAGCAAAAGTAGTCTAATCCCCATATCTGATCTGAATCAGAATTTTTTCTTAAAAAATCTGAATCCGATCTGATCTCCAAAAAAAAAATCCAAATTTCACATCCATTTGAATAACGAATCAAATTCGAATAGGTCAGCTGAGATAGCCATCCCTAAAAAATATTAGATAGAGAGCTATTTTTGAGTATTAGATTGAAATATTTTTTAAAAATAGTATCATTTATGTAAAAATATGGACTTGCAAAATTTGAAAGTGTAAATGAATATCCAAAAATAAATAGTTAGGTGTTCAACTATATCGTAATTAATTACTGTGTAATAAATTTAGATTTATTTTTATCAATGTATAATAATCACTTATTCATCTTTAATGTATGGATATAAATTTTTATTTCTATTCCCAAAGTTAATGAACATTAAAAAATAAAATACTAATAAAATGATATTTAGAAGACACTTTAAATCATGATTGAAAACTTAATCAAAGTAATTGTAAGAGGAAAAGGAAGATAAGAATGAAATTAAGTAGGGATAAAGCTAAACATATCAGTAAATAATATAACTAATTTAGATTTAAAAAAATAAGCACAAATTTCCATAAAACTTAGTTAATATAAATCATAAATGCAAAATTAATTATACTTAGTTAATATAAATCGTAAATGCAAAATTAATTATACTAACGATAAGAAAAAAAAAAAGAATATATGAACAAAATTAAGAAAGGATAAGCCACTAACGTAATAACAAAAAATACAATTATATATAATAAGAAAATTCAAGAATTTAAATCTAGATATTTTAAACCATCAGATTTGTTCAATAATTAAGATTATTTTTTCTCCAAAATTTATGTTTTTGTCCCACATCGCTAGATGACTATAAACTCACCTTTTCTTTGGCTTATATAAACCAGTTACTATGAATATAATTCATAGATTCTTATAAGAGACCTAGTTGATTATAAATTCAAAATAATTATAAATTTTATATATTTTAAATAAATTAGGAATTATATTAAAAAATTAAATAATCAAGTTATCTTTATCATAATAACAACTCTTATTATTTTTAAAGTTTAAAAAATAAAAACAAATCTTATAGGAATATTTATTTTTTAAATTCTAATTTTAAATTTGAATCGGCCACATTGACTATATTTATTTTATTTTACAAAGAACAACGTAAGATTAATAATAATATTTTTAATTTGAGTAATTTTTTATAAAAACCACTCATAAATTATTATCAAATTCTATGTGAAGCTCTCTATATGTAATATTCTAGTTATTTATTCTTACAAATATTTGAATAAAATTAGTCTTGTGAATATTTTTTTTTCTAAATCCTAATTTTAAATTTAAAGTTTTTTTCATTCACAAAATGTTGCGATATCCATAATTCGAGCAGGTGAGGACAAAACCTACCAATATATATCAAACCACATCAAGACATATAGTATCGAAGTGAAAGTAAAAATAATCAATTCAATATTCAACAATGAATATTCTAATGTCTCAAAGATGCCACTAAAGGAGTACAAAACCAAATGCCTCAAAACCTAGCCCAAAACCAATAACTGATATATAATACACCTCCAACTATTTAAATGAAAACAAATCCAAACCAACCAATCCAACTTATGGGTCTATCACGAGCATTTGTTCTTACAAGATCAATTTAGGGGGTAACCACTAAATCATATGTGCTTAGGATATGCATATAAGATAATGTTTCTCAATTATGCAAAGGATTCAACACTTAATTAATAGTAATTAAGAAAAATCTTACCGACTTCACAATAATATTATAATGTTCACATTAATCAGCCTGTTCTAACTAAATAATTACTAAGCCATGATCCTATAGTCTCATGCTAGAACAAAATTCACCACCTCAATCACATCATAATATATATATATATATATATATATATATATATGTATATATCAATATTATACTATAGGTCAGGTACTTTGTAAAATTAATATGTGGTCATAGAACTAAACCCAAAATAAATCTCCTAGCCTAAGCTATGCGTTATAACTAGTCCTGCAGTCCTAGATGTACTCATTAATTTCCCAAGCTGAAGTTGTGGGATACAATTAGTCCCACAGTCCAAGATGTACTCATCAAATCCCGGAGCCTAAATTGTGGAGTATAATTGGTTCCGCAGTCCCAAATGTACTCACGGCCCTGGTCCCATAGTCCTAGTCCATCTCATCTTGTCTTAGGAGGCAAACCGGTCCCATAGTCCCAGTACTAAGATACGCTAGGGCAAGTCATATATACACTTCGTAAGCTTCTAGCTTGGTTATGCTAAACCACTTTACACTGATTTTAGGACTTTCAACCCTTAAGCTCTACAACTTACTCTTTCAATACCCTTTATGAACCTAGTACCAAAAAATCGATTCCATTCTAATTTCCTTTAATCAATAGCACATCATACACAAGAGTTCTCTTAGTTTAGGTTCTTGTGTTCATCCTTTTATTCAATATGTCTTATGAATGTAATGTTCTTTTGGACATAAGTTTCATGTTATCCTTTCATAAATTTTATTCTCGTTACCAAAATCTATCAAATTAAATCTCATATAACCATATTCAAGAATATATATAACTAACTTGATAAATAAAATTTAATATCAAATATGTCTTGACATGGATAGATTTTGAACATAAACTTTGATAATTCATGTAAAATGGAAAATAAAAGGTTTTAATTAATTAAAAAGCATAAAATATTTAGAATAGACCCTAATTTTATAAAAATAAAATTTAAAATTTATTCATGTAGCCAATTAATATACATTTTAAGAAAACCAAATGGGCATTTGTGTCTAGGACCATAAAGAATTGTCCATTTTCATTATATTTATAAACTTCATTTTCAATCTAAAAATTATGAAACTTTTACAGAAGACTCATTCATATGTCTAGTTTAATACGTAAAAATTTCAAAAATTAAATCGACTTTTATATATAACTTTTTATCAAAAACCAGACTAGTGCTAGTGTTGCAACGCAAAGTAAATATTCGAATTTCATTATTTTTTATAAAATCTATTTTTATTCTGAAAATTATGGAAATTTTACTATAAACTCTTAAGATGTCTAAGTTTATGTGTAAAATTTTTAGAAATTAAATCAACCTCTATATATACCTTTTTATATAATAAATGGGACTAATATCAGTGCAATAACCCATACCAAATAGTAAATTTTTAGTATTTTTATAAATTCATTTTTAATCAAAAATTTATTAAAATTTTAATATAGCCTCTTTAACATATCTATCTTTATATGTAAAATTTCAAAAATTAAATCAATCTCTAAGTTTGATTTTTATATAAAAATAACAGATTTGTTCCAATGTAGAAATCTTAGAATTTCATTTAGAGTAACTATAAACATGAGTCAAGCGTCTAATCTCATGTGCTAAACAAACATAATTTTTGCAAGAATATTAAGAAATATAATCTTACTAGTGAATAAACCGTGTCTATGGTATTCCTTAACTAAAATTATTACAATCAACCTTACCAATTTAAATTTAAAATTAGAATTTAGAAAAAAAAATCATTTCTTCAAGACTAATTTTATTCAAATATTTATAAAAAAAGTAATAATAGAATGATGAATATAAAGACTGCCACATAGAATTTGATAATAAAAATGTTAACTGGTTTTATAAAACAACTTAAATAAAAAATATTATTATTAATCATATATGTTTTATAAAATAAAATAAATATAATAAATATGACTAGTTTAAATTTAAAATTTGAATTTAGAAAAATAACTATTCCCGAACCTAATTAATATTCTATATTTTTTGTGCTTTTAAATTTTAAAATACTAAGAATTGTGTTATAAGAAAAATAACCTAATTATTATTAAATTTTTTTTATTTGTGTTTTTAAGTTCAATTCTATTTTTTATCTGTATTTTTAATTTAATTACTAACGTAATTAAAATATATAAATTTAACAATCATATTAACTTTTTAAGCAAGTGGCTAGCTTTTTTGGACCCACGAGCAAGTAAATTTCTTTTTAGAATCTAAAAAAGTGAGTTCTATTTCAGAACTCATAAGTTTTTTTACATTTATTATTTCTTAAAATCATATGTCATAATTATAGTGATTTTATAGGTCAAAAAGGTGAAATTGTTGTGTTTTAGGGATATAGGAAAAAGAAACAAAGAGTTTGTGAGTGTAAAAGATCTCATCCATTCATTGAAGAATAAAAATTAGCTGTTAGATTTAAGTTTGTGAGAGACATTTTCAAAAATCATCATGTTTTATTATATAAATAGTCAACTTTACCAATTTAAAATTAAAGTTAGAATTATTATGGATCATATGTGCTTTATAAAATAAAACAAACATAATAAATGTGACTAATTTAAATTCAAAATTAGAATTTAGAAAAATAGCAAATTTGGAACGTAATAAATATTTGTTTTTTTTTTGTACTTTTTAATTTTTGTTGCTATAAAAAAGTATCCTAATTAGTATTTAAATTTTTTTATTTTTTATTTTAGTTCAACTCCGTTTTTTATCTGTATTTTTAATTTAATTACTAATGTAATTAAAATATATAAATTTAACAATTATATTAAATTTTAAAATAAGTGAACCTATGAACAAGTTAATTCCTTTTTAAAACCAAAAAATACGGTTCCTTTTTTAGAATCTATGAGTTTTTTTACATTTATTATTTATTAAAATCAGATGTCACAATTCGAGTACTTTAATAGCCAAAAGAATGGATAAGTTGCTCTAGTTTAGCAATATTGGACAAAAAAAATTACGATTGTAAAATATTTTAACCATTCATTGAATAAATAAAACTCAATCTTAGCCATTGGATCTTAGTTTGTGAGAAAGACATTTTCAAAAATCATCTTGTTTTATTATATAGATAGTTAACCTTACTGATTTAAATTTCAAGTTAGAATTTAGAGAAAAAAAAAATACAAAACACTCTTCTAAGACTAATTTTCTTCAAATATTTATAATAAAAAAATAGAATGATAACCTAATTATTATTTAAACTTTTTTTATTTGTGTTTTTTTAGTTCAACTCTAGTTTTTATCTGTATTTTGAATTACTTACTAAGTTAATTAAAATATATAAATTTAATAATCATATTAAATTTTTAAGTAAGTGAGTCCTATTTCAGGACCCATAAGTAATTAAATTCCTTTTCAAAACTCAAAAAAGTGAGTCTCTTTTTCAGAACTCATGAAATTTTTATATTTCTTATTTATTAAAATCATATGCTACAATTTTAGCGTTCTTATAGGCAAAACAATAAGGTGAAGTTGCTATGATTTAGCGATGTGGGACAAAGAAATATTACGAATGTAAAAAATCTTTCCTATTCGTTAGAGAATAAAATTCAATCTCAGTTGTTAGATCTTAGTTTGTGAGAGGGATATTTTAAAAAACAGTCCTGTTTTATTATATAGATATGCTAAATCCCACCTATCTTGTTATACACGTAGATGAGCAGTATATACAGTGTAATCACCAACTTAAGTTGGTTCTTCTCCCTACGAAAATCTTCAATGATTTCTCACTTTGAGCTACCTCAGATTTGGCATGAAAACTCTTCGAAAATTGCATGAGAATCCCTATTCTTCTTTTTCTTCTTCCTTATACTAACTTGCAAGAATAACATATATATCAGATTTGTTGTGAAAAAAATTAGAGACTAAGAGTGGAGGGGGATTTATATAAGCCCTCACAAAAGGCTTCCCACCCAAGCCTTACATTTGGCCTCCCCCACACAACCATTAACTCTTACTGCCCCAAACAACCAATAGGATATCACCTCCCTTTCAATCAACCAAAACCCAAATGCCACTATTCTCCACCAATAGAACTACACCTCCTCTCTTATCCCACAGAAACTCACCTACTCTCTCGACCAACCAAAACACACTCAGCACACATATATATAATTACACAAGCATAACAATATATATATATATATATATAATAAATTATTAGGCATGTCACACTAAAATAAATTTAATAAAATAAAAAGAATATGAATATTTAAATATAAATAAAATAAATATAATTATATTTTCAAAAATTCCGAATCTTTACCAAAATGTACTTTTTTTTTTTTTGTCTCACATTGTTAGATGATTATATTTTTACCTTTTCTTTTGCATATATGGAATCACTACTGCTGTGACACATAATTTTAATAAATGTGAAACTCATAAGTTATTGTAAGGGATCCACTTATTTATAAATTCAATATAGTTATAAAAATTTCATATTTTTGTGCCTTTAAGCTTGAGCAATTCCTTACAGTAGAAATTGTATAACTTATTATGCATGTAGAGGACGTGTTGAAATTTTAAAAAGAAAAATTTGACATTAAAAAGGAGAGTTAAAAATTTTAGAAAAATTTTTTATTAGAAAAATAACAATAGAGGAAGCTCCCATGCGAGTAGCACTATAACAAATGTTTGTTTTGAGTAAATTTAACAAAAGCTGGGGCAGAGCAAATTCTTACTATATATATATATATCTATCCCTAAGGTTATGTTTAGCAAGTGGGAATGGAATGGAAAGTAATAGAATCTATTATTATTCTAGCCTATTCTCATGTTTGGTATCAAAAAACTAAGTTGGAATGCTATTCCTTGGAAATAGCCATTCTCACATAAATTGAAAAAAGGCATTCCAAACTTCAAGTGATGGAATAACCATTCCATTACAGTCAAAATTTGATGTAAAAATTGAAAAAGTAAAAATAATAAACAAGCAACTATTTTATAATAAAAAAATTTCTCTCAATTACTACATTCGGTTGTAAAATTATAATTTTATCTCTTGACCTTATTTTTGAACAAATTCGAACTAGGGCTGTAAAATGACTATTTTACCCTCAGTATCGTTTTTTTTTCAAATTCACATTTCAAGCTTTTGATAGATTAATAAAAATATTTATTCATATTACTTAATAATTAACTAAATTTTGATCCGAACCAAACTTGGGTTATAAAATGACAATTTTATCCTTGATTTCATTTTTTTGCCCAAATTTGTATTTTTGGGCTTCCAAAAAGTTTAAAAATATTTATCAATGTATTTCTTAATAGCTAATAAAATTTCATTTAAGTCCAAACTTAAATTGTAAAATTATGATTTTACCCATGGGCTTTTTTTCTATTGAAATTGACATTTTAAGTTGCCCAAAAGATTAAAAAAATATAGTTGACATTTTTTTTTAATAGTGAAACAAATTTTAGCCTGATTTGAATTTGAACTATAAAATGACTATTTTGTCCCTGGGCCTGTTTTTGGTTCAAATTCATATTTTAGGCATTCCAAAAGATTAAAAAATATTTATTCACATTTTTCTTAATACTGAAGAAAGTTTTGGCCCAATTCGAACTTAATTCGTAAAATGACTGTTTTACCCCTAAATCATTTATTTTCTCAAATTCGCAATTCGAAAATGAAGTTTATTTTTATAGTTTTTAAAAAATAATTATATTATATTTTATTTCATTATATTTAAATATGTAATTAAAGTATGAAAATTTAAGTGTCTATTCTATTCTTATTAATTTCATGTTGGCAACCAAATAAAGGAATAGAATGAGTATTCCATTCCATTCTCACTTACATTCCATTCCATTATCTTTCATTTCCACGTACCAGACATAGCCTAAGGGCATTAGTCTCTTTCTCTTAATAGATTCTATTTTATACAGATTTAAATATTATTTTTTCTTAATTTATAAATTCTCTATTTAATAATAGCTGTATCAAAATCTTTCTACTTAATTTTTATAATATTAAAATATTAGTTTATATTTTTTGTATTTTTATTAAATCTTTATAATTTCAATATAGATTAAATTATTAAAGAATCATATTATTACTGATTATTTATTATTTTAAAAATAAAAAATAATATAAGTTAATAAAAAATTTAAAAATGATAAAAATTCATTAATTTTCTCTTAATAAAATATTTTAATTAATAATATAAGAATATTTAAAAGTAAATATTTAGTTGAGAAACAAAGAAAAAAAATAATGAATTATTTTTTTTAATTTTTTATGAGTACATACTTTGATTTGAGACTAGACAATTGCATTCTTTTTTTATGGTATTTGGTAGCAAACTTTTTAGTAAAAAATTATTAACATTATAAGTTTTTGATAAATTACGAACTTTCATTATTTTTCTACTCTATTATAATAATTTCTCTATTTAAAGACTACAAAATAATTGTTTAAGATTATTAAAAGTTATTAGAAATAGTTACAAATTATTAAAAAAAATTAAAAATTACTAAAAATTCAGAAGTTTTAAAAACTTATTAAAAATTATTACTTGCTTATTCAAATATATGAAAACACTTGAAAGAAGATTCTGATGTATCGTAAAGGTGTGATGAATATAAATACAGTCACCTCAGATTAAAGATGGTACTTCTTTGGCAGAGAGAGAGAGAGAGAAAGAGAGAACCGAAGGCTAGAGGGAGACTCTGTTGGCCTCAGGCTCAGGCCTCCGATTCCTCACCCAAAATGTCCTTGGAGATATTCTACTTTCCGCATCCTAACGCTGCCCTTGTCTCTTTGCCAATCAAAGCAGCCTATTCGGATCTTCTTCGCTGATTTTCTCTTCCCGACTCGCCCCTTTTACCCCCCAACGATCCAACCATGTAGGTAAAAGTATCAAAATCCACCTCTGAGCGCTCTGATTCCCCATCTGGGTCTGCCAATTTTGATCCTATGGGAGGCGATAAGTATTCTAAAGAGTTGGATGTGGCGGTCAGAGTAGTGCACTTGGCGTGTTCTTTATGTCGAAGGGTGCAAGAGGGTTTGGTTTCCACTGGAAGAGATCATGTTAAGTCCAAGGACGATGATTCGCCTGTTACTGTTGCAGGTACTAAATTTCTCTCTCTGTTTGTTCTTGTTTTTCCTCAACGGGTGTGCTTTGTTTTGAATGTTTGGTGTTTGATTGAATTGGGTTTCTAGGTTTACTGTTGTTCGATTGTCCTTTCAACGTGGATGCTTGGAAATGTGACAAACAAGTGTTTTCACATCATTAGAAATTCTATTTAGATCATTGTTTAACGTTATTCTGATTTAAAATATAAAATATATAAACTTTTCCATTCCCTTGGCCTACTTTTAAGTGGCCACCAAACACAGGTAAATGTTGGTGTCATTTCTCGGCATATCCTTTTACTTATTGAATTCCTGGGAAATTGACATGATTTTGATTTACTGTGGCTGTATACTGTGCAAGATGGTGTAACTTCTTGTAAAAGAAGTGCATACTAAAAACTAAATGATGGTGTAACTGGGTGTTTAGTGTCTAATTTACTTGATTTTTCTTAAGAGCATTGCTTTTGGCCTCAAGAGTATGTTTTTATAATGTTCTGATTTCTTCTATAGAAAGTTTTGTTTGTTGTGTTCTCTTTTTCTGATTTTAGTCCCTTTTAAAAACAATGTGATTTCTTTCATGACATAACCGGTCCCAAACTCGGAAAAGGAGGAGGGATGTGCGTTAGTTAGCTGACAACCGGCACAATACTCGGATTTTCTTGATAGATTTGAGACTTCATGAAATTTCGTGGGGCCGTCCCCTACTTAGCGACGCGTTATACGGTCCAAATGCAATGATAAATAAGTAAGGAATGCTGCATCGGCGCCTGGGTGTAGTGTTAAATAGGTAAGGGTCCTCATTTTCTTGGATGAGTGAGGGGGGTTAAGAAAGATAGTCCAAAATAGAGAGTTGAGATTATGTACTTGGAACATTAGGAGCCTAAGTGGGAAACTTATGGAAGTAGTGGATACAATAGAAATGAGACGTATCGTCATTACTTGCTTACAAGAGAGAAAGTGGGTGGGACAAAAAGTTAAAGAGATTGAGAGGACTAGGTATAAGTTATGTGGTATACGGGACTTGATAGATCGAGGAATGATATCAGCATAGTGGTAAGCAAGGACCTAAAGGAAGATATAGTTAATGTAAAACGCTGTGGGGATAGAATTATTGCAATTAAGTTAGTGTTAGGAGAAGAGATAGTGAACGTAATTAGTGCTTATGCCCCCAGGTAGGCTTAGGAGATTAATATAAGGAGGAGTTTTGGGAAGACTTGGAAGGACTGTTAATAGAGATACCCCGAGGAGAGATAGTCTTCATAGGAGGAGATTTGAACGGTCATGTAGGATGCGAAGTAGATGGATACATAGTAGTATATGGGGGATATGGATACGGTAATAGAAATGAAGAAGGGAAGGATACTTTGGAGTTTGGTAGTGGCTTGTGATCTCACGGTGACGAACATCTTTTTTAGGAAGAGAGAGGAACATTTGGTGACTTATAAGAGCCGTTCGTCAAGGACAAGATTGACTTTTTTTTAACAAGAAAAAGAGACCATTTAGCTTGTAAAGATTGTAAAGTTATACTGGGAGAGAGCTTGACTTCCTAACATAAGTTTTCGATCATAGACGTGCAGCTCCAAAGATGTACTACAGAAAAGAAGTTGTGTAGATGCTCAAGGACTAAATGATGGAACTTCAAATGTGATAAACAACTAGTATCAAGAGAAAGAGTACTAAAGAAAGATGTTTGGACGGTAAATGGGAGTGCAAATAATGTGGGATAAGGTAACATAGTGTATTAGGAGGATAGGGAAAGAAGTCTTAGGAGAATCTAATGGGGGTGTTTCGGCACAGAAAGAGGCATGATGGTGGAGTGAGGCCGTCTAAGACAAGAGTTAATAGAGAGTGTTTTAAATTTTGGCAAAAGGAACGAAATGAAGCGAATTTGGAGAGGTATAAGAAGCAAAAAGAGAAATAAAAAAGACAGTTAGTGAGGCCAAGACAAAGGCATTTGAGGAACTATATAGGTGACTTGACACTAAGAAAGGCGACAGATAGATATTCAAGCTTGTTAAAGTGGTGCGGACACCACTACAGTAGACCGATATGGACGTGTTTATCGACGTCGGACCAAAGAGACCTAACCATTATTATTATAGATTGTTTTTAATATTTAGTTTTTTTTAATTGGTATTTTATTTATTATTTTGGACCCATTTGTTTTGGGCTATTTTAGTATTAAGTTTATTTTATTTTAGGCCTTTGTGTTAGGTCCGTGATATTTTCTATTTAAACCCTAATTAGGGTTAGTTGAACATTGATTGATTGATTGAAAATTTCTAATTACTTTTCTCTCTTACGGCTGCTCTTCCCTCCCCTCGTTCTTCTCTTCTTCTTCTCCTTCTTCTTTTTCTTTTTCTTCTTCTTTGATTCTTTCTTTTGCTACTCAACCCTACATCATAAAGCCAGATATAGACGGATCAAGGACTTGAATCAAGTTAAATGCATTAAGGATGAGGATGAAAATGTATTAGTAAAGGAAGAGGAGATAAAAGAGCGCTGGAAGAGCTACTTCTGCAATTTATTTAACGAAAGCAGTGGTAGTGACATACAATTGGGGCAGCTTACTACTTTCTAGGGAAGAATTGAATCATATGTTCTATGAGAGAATCAATAAGGAGGAAGTAAAAGAAGTATTGAAATGGATTAACCAGATGGTATTTTCATTGAGGCTTGGAGGTGCTTGGGGGATGATGGCATAAGTAGATTGACAAATCTTTTTAATGTAGCGCTAAAGAGAAAAAAGATGCCTGATGCATGGAGGAAAAGTACTCTTATACCCATATACAAGAACAAAGGAGATATTCAGAACTGTGCGAACTACTGTAGGATTAAATTGATGAGCCATATAATGAAATTATGGGAGAGAGTTATTGAGAGAAGACTAAGAAGGACAACAAATGTTTCAAAAAATCAGTTTGGTTTCATGCTTGGGCGATCAACCATAGAGGCTATTTTTCTCCCGAAGAGGTTAATGGAACAGTATAAAGAAGGTCAAAAAGATTTACATATGGTGTTTATTGATTTAGAGAAGGCTTATGACCGGGTTCCTAAGGAGATTCTATAGAGAGTATTAAGAAAGAAAGAACTGTGTGTCGCATATATTGAGGTGATGAAGGATATGTATGATATAGCTGTGACATCGATACGGATGACGAAGGGAGAGATTAAGGAGTTTCCTATTACGATTAGCTTACATCAAGGCTCAGTGTTAAGCCCGTACTTGTTTGCCCTAGTTATGGATTAGATTACAAGACATATTTAGGATGAGGTACCATAGCCTATGTTATTTACAGATGACATTGTTTTAGTAAATGAGACGAGAGGAGTGAATGGTAAGCTAGAATTGTGGCGGGAAACGTTAGAGACAAAAGGGTTTAGGCTAAGTTGATGCAAAACGGAAAATATGGAATGCAAATTTAGTTAAAGTAGGACAACTGGTAGCATTGAAATAAGTTTGGGCACACAAAAGATTGTAGAGAAAGAAAACTTCTGGTACCTTAGATCTATGGTGCAATAAGATGGAGGGATTGATATTGATGTAAGTCATATGATTTAGGCCGGTTAGACCAAATGGAGGAGTGCTTCAGGGGTCTTGTGTGATCGGAAAGCCCCCCTCAAAGTGAAAGGAAGGTATTATAAGATGGTAATAAGACCAGCGTTGTTATATGGATCAGAATATTGGGCAATAAAACGTAATCATATTCAGAAGATGACAGTTGTGGAGATGAGAATGCTAAGATAAATGTGTGGGATCACAAGGAGAGGTAGGATTAGGAACGAGGAGATTAGAGGTAAAGTAAGAATAGCATCGATTGAAGATAAAATGAGAGAAAATCGATTAAAATGGTTCAGCCATGTTAGAAGGCGTCCAATGGAGACACCAGTTAAAGGTGTGAAAGTATGGAGATTGTCAGGAGAGGGAGAGGGAGAGAGAGAGGGAGAGGGAGAAGGAGACCCAAGGAAGTTAGAAAGAGACTATTAAACAGGACATTGCCTATATAGATTTAACGGAGGACATGGTTCTAAACAGATTTGATTGGTGTCGTCAAATTCATAGAGCCAACCTCACCTAGTGGGAAAAGGTTTGGTTTGGTTTGGTTTACTTAAACATCTGATTTGGGATGATTTACACCCTATATTGCCATTTTGACATTCAACCTTTGGTCATTACATATGTTTTTTTTTCTTTTTTTTTTACCCCCTTTTATACTTGCCGAATAAGGAGAACTTGGTGTTGCACCAAATGACATCATTTCTAGTGCATTTTGCAAAAATGATGATTGTTATATTGCCTACTTTTTGCTCAATGAAACATGGAAGAAATACAACGCAGTGAGAACAAATTTGCTAATTAGACTTCTTTTCTGAGCAAACTTGAACTTTTGTTTCACTAGATGACACCTTATTAGGATGTAATACTTCTATTTCTTTTTGTTTGTGGTTTCCTGTAGCTTTGACTCCATCTTATGGGCCTTATATTAAAAAAGAAAAAATGTGCCTTTCCTTGTGCGCATATGAAACATTTTACGTTTCTTTTAACTTTAGCCCTTGTTTGGGAAAGTGGGAGGGGAAGGGAAGTGAAGGGAACTAAAGTAAATGAGGGGGTGGGGAGGGCAAGGGAAGGAAAAATTAATTTTTCTTGTTTGGGAGAGATATAACGGGGAATGAAAGTAAATGGAGGTGAATGGTTATTTCTTTGTTTGGAAAAAAGGAGGGGAATGTAAAAAAAAATACGATTGAAGACACCATTAACCTTTTAGAATATATTATTATACTAAATAGAATGTATCACGTTATCTATTTTAATATATTATCAGATTATTTATAAATAGTATGCTCGATCATGAAAAATAATATTCAATCCAAATGCATAATAACTTTTTTTTATAAAACAATTCAATATTTGATCAAACAATCCACCCAACTCGTGAATCACAATTCCAAACCCTTCTAAAGCAGAAAAAAGAAATGTAGATAAATAAAAATAATAATAATAATAAACAAAACAATAAAAGCGTCTTTCATGTGGTCAATTATTTTACACAACCATTTATTACTACATTTGTTCTTCGCAAGATATTGTTATGATTAAAATATAATAATCCACCAATTACATAAATATAAAATATACCACTCATTACAATCATATTGCTATCCTTATATAATCTTCACAAATGGGTTTACCTAACAGAATGTAAAAATTAATTGTACTATAGTAAATAATAGACAAAATCTTGCAATAATCCAAAAGGTTACACTCATTCTAAGTCCAATGACCATTCAAGTAAAATATAAAAATGTCTTCGATGGCATGATGGTGTATAAGAGTCAGTTAAATCCAACAGTAAGTCCTTTTGTTCTTCTAATGGGCATCCAAGCAAAGCATCTAACATGTCAGGATTCTCGATGAGATATATATATGCAATCCTCTGTGTAGGACCCTGAATTTCCATCTCCACTACCAGATCTCCAAATTTATTTTGTTAACATTGACAATTTTGGGTTAGGATTGGATATGTGCACGATTGCATTTTGAAGTGCAAATGCAACTTCTTTTGAAACCTTCTTTCATTATTTCAGTATCCTCATCTTCCTGAGCTTTTTTATTTGGACCTTTTCTATTATTCTTGGATAATGTTCCATGTTGGACGTAAATCTTATGAGAAGGTACTTTGGTGATAGAAATATCACCATCCAACAAATTGATACCATTTTCAAGATTGACCTCATTTTGGGAAACCATACGATGAATGTCATCAATTGATTCAAATTGACTTTCACAGCTTGAAGTGGCTTGTTTTCGCTTTCCCATCTCTTTTATAGTTTCAGCATGCTCCCGGTAGCCCTATCACTTTCAAACAATTCAACTATTTTTTCATCATGAAGAATTGACTTGTTTTTCCATTGAGAAGCAGTGGGTTTAGCCTATTTAAAATAAACAAAATTGAATAAATATTTGTAATATTATATGTTAAAAAAATAAATAAAGCATCATTACTAATACTAACCTCAATCAACTGCTCCCAACCTTCTTCTTCCATGCTCTGATGCAAGTTTTGGGTTCCAAGCAAACCCAATCATTCCACCACTATAAATATCATAGCAGGCATTGGTCCCTTTGTTTGATGTACTTCATGCTATTCTTGATTTTCACTTTTGTCAATTATTTTGTCACTAAAACGTTGTTGCAACTCATAGCTAAAATGGTATCAAATGCATGTGTAGTGGAACATCCACCAACTCTACTACCCAACTTATGTTGATACAAGTATGCATCAATTAGTACATCATCCATAGCATATGTCCAAACTATATGATCATTCCCCAGACTTGACTCCAATGTTCTTTTAGGCATTTTTAATCTACAATTTTATACAAATATATCAATTTAAATTATAGTGTTGAGATATTAAATAATATTATAAATTATTCGTCAACAGTCCAAATAATACATTCAGCGAAAAAAATTGGAGAAGGTATGCCAAATCATCAATGTGCATAATCAGTTCACATAGCCATTGCAATGGAATCCCTAACATATTCTCTAATAGCAACATCAACCTTAGCTTCTCTAGATGTACTATTATGCTCTTTATCATTATTAGCACTGACAAGTTCATCAACCTCGGCAATAATTTTTCATCAGGATCCACACCCATTACATAGTTATGTAAAATACAACAAGCTATAATAATTTTATGTTGTGTTTTATTCGATAAAATGGTTTAGTTCCACTTGCAATGATAGGAAATCTCTTCTTTAGCACTCCAAATGCCTTTCAATTGCATTACTCAGTGAAGAATGTCGAAGGTTGAATAGCTCACAATCGTTTCTTGGAGAATTGTTTGAGTACTATTCCAAATGATAACATTCTCCTCTATAAGGTGTTATTAGTCATTTCTTTAACATGAATCCAACATCAACAAGATAGTATTTAACCAACTGCTCTAGAACAGTTGGTTAGAACTCTTAACTTTCTTAGGGGAGGTTAAGAGTTCGATTCCAAGGCCTAGCAAATTTTAGGAGTTCTCACACAAGAGGTAAGTCTTGGATATAATCGGTTTGCATGGTTTGTGGGATATTATGTAGGCCCTTAGTTTACCCATCGACTATGTATTTCGTTGAGAACCGTAATAAACTGGTGAGATTTCGGGTCACAAAAAAAAAAAAAAAAAAAAAAAAGGGTTGTAGTTACCGATAAAATGAACATTTAAAAAATTTGTGCTTATAATGTATAGAAGTTAGAAAAGAAAATTGTTCTTAAAATAATAAGTTTACCTTCTGGAATTTTAAGAGGGTCAAATTCTCTAGTCAAAACATTTAGAATTAGATACGGTTCCTCCCCACCTAGGCAAAACATATGTGAATCTCAAGTCGAAAGAACAAGCAACCAGAACATTTTGCTTTGGATGATCTTTTCTACCATGATATCTAAGAATATCAGTTCTTGAAACTTTTACACAAACATGTGTTCTATCTTGCTCCAACACAATCCTGACATTAAATTGCTCCCCAAAATTAAGTACATATATTGTGATAATAAAGTTATATTGTTGTTTCAAATTATGCTAAGAAAATTATCATACCTTAAAAATTATCTACTATTGCTTGAAATGTCCGTAGGGATTTCTGATCCATCAGGCTAGTTAAGATACATGTCTTCCAATGCTATTATGGTGGTTAGCCTATTGTGAAAGTGACTACTAACAATTTCTCTGGATCGATAAAAGAAAATTTTTGTTTCACAATTGTTCACACCATTTCCTAATATCCCAAAAAATTTGGCAACTTGTTCCTCAACAGGTACTCGCAGTGTTGGCTGAAGGCCATCGTGTTTAACTAATATAGAACAAAATTAAGAGAATGCCTTTGGACTCATTCGAATGATATGACAAACACATTTGCTATGTTGAATATGTTCCGTTAGTTTTTATCTATTTTTTTCAGCCTCTAACCTTATGTGTAATATTCATTTAACAAGATCGCTTCCTTCTCATATAGCATTCAATTGCTAGTGTCATTACTGGTACAACTGCCGGAGGTAGAATGTCCTTGGTGCTTCTCTCCTTATCCATCTATTTAAAAAAAAAAACAAATTTTTTAAACTTTCAAATTAATAACACTCCAATTTACAAATCAAGTATCCCTTGTTGTTTTGCTAAAAATAATAATATGGAAATAATAATCTATACGTTAATTAAGAATCTATATCTATAATAAAATAATGAACACATAATTAAAAATAAAAAAGTCATATATTTAATTCTAAAATTTTTATTTTAGTTGTTTTCTTATAAAATAATGTTTTCCTTGCAGTTAATTTTGTCAATTAAGTCATACTACAAATGAAGTTAATGGACTGCATTTTTTTCTTCTTTAAAATTTAGATAGAGAATGGTAGATGCTATAAATAAATTAAATTTATTAATAATAAAATTTTAACTTAAATTCAATGTTATAAAATAGTAACACTGAGATATATATATCGATTGAGAGAGAGAAAGAGAGAGATTTTATAAAACAAAAAAATCTACCACTTCATGTTACTGGATTCAAAAAAAGCTTGTACAACTTTGATATTTCTTTATTTATAATAATATCAATGACAAACATTGAATTTTTTTTTATGTACCATGTTCAATATTCAAAATTTTAATCAAATAGAGCCAATGTTGCTCCTCAAATTAGTGAAATCATTAATACCTTTTTTCATGAGCTCAACCACACCGACTGAAATCTGATAAATTATTATTCATTACATTGCACAAAGACCTAACTTGATGACCCGTCAACACTCAAAATTCAATGCAAAAACACAGAATGACAACTAAAACATTCAAACTGGAAGCTAGAGGTCTCACTCGGAAACAGGTACTCCACCCAAAAAATCACACTAAAGAATCAAACTTTGCCAAGATAGCACATCATCACAACCATAATCAGGCAAGAAAACGAAAAGGGACCGGAAAAAAAAAAAAAAAAAATTCTACAGAGAGGGAGACTTGAACACAGAGATACCATGATCTCAGCTAATGTCTGCAATGGAGTTTGGCTGTGCAAGTTTTTTTGAGAGTTTGCTTGTTAAAGAAGCATTTAAATATTAAGGTTTATTTGTGAGTGGCATTTTCGGAAATAAGTAACAATATTATTAAAGGATAAAATAGAAAAATTACACTACATAAATTTAACCGATTTCTTTTACATCGGTTACTGTCCAAATTGGAAGTGAAAAAAATTTGTGTTAATGAAGGTGAATGAGAGTAAACTATTTACCTCCATTTGCTTCCCTTTCCTTCACTCTTCTGCCAAACAAGGTTAGTCATTTTACTTCTCTCCATTCACCCCCTCCCAAACATTCTTGAAGTGAGCTAAACCATTTTTTATTTGCTTATGCCACTTTCTTTTACTTGTTTATGTGGTGGCAATTCCTCCTTTTTTTTTTTTCTTTTTTTAACATACATCACATGTATGTGTTTACATTGAAATTTCCTTTTAGTGGGAAATATTTAAAATCACATTTTGAGGACTCGTTTGGTAATATTTATATTTTTTTATGTTTAATTGTTTTCTTTTTGAATTTTTTGTTTTCGGTTGTTCTTTTTGCCTCCAAAATGAAAACAAAAAACATGTTTGGTGATGCAATTTTGTTTATAGTAATTAATTATTAAATTTTTTATAAAATTAATTTAGTGTTGTGAAATATTTATTTTTAATAATAATTAATTTTAATAAATTATATTATTTGGTAACATGATTTAATAACAAATTATTATTTTAATTATTAAAATTAATTTAATTTAAGAAGATCTTTTAATTAAATTAATTGTTTTAATAATAAATTATTAATTTCTTAATTTGAAATTATAATTAAAATAATAATTTACGATTAAAATGATTTTTTTATTAAACTTAAATTATTTTTTAATAGATAATAAAATAAACATGCTTTGTTTAATATTTTATTGTCTATCAAAAATAATTTTTTAGTTTAATAAAATAAATCATTTTAATAATAAATTATTATTTGAATTTTAGTAAAATAATTCAATGTAATAATATATTATTTGTAAAAAAAAAAATTAGTTTAATAAAATATTTGAATAAAGTATTCATTTTAATATGATGCAACAAAAGTGGAATAGTGTTAAAATTGACAAAATATTTATAAAAGGAAAAAAATGAGAGTGAAAGCATTATTTTTTTGTTTACTTTTTTTTCAGTTTTAAGTTTTTATTTTTTTAGTAATGAAAAAATAGAAATATATTATTTTTTTGTTTACCTTTTTCCAGTTTAAGTTTTTATTTTTTTGCTAATGAAAAAATAAAAATATATCTAGCAACCATATTTTTGTTGCTAGTTTTCAAAATGTGTAAATATAAACAGAAAAATAGTAAACACTACCAAACAGTGCCTTGGTAATTATATTTCTAACCGTTTCAGTTATTTTTGTACCAGATTATGTAATAAGGTTTTTGCTGAAGTTACCAGATAGAGTTGACTTAGTGTTAAAATGAAATATAAGGAAGTATATTATTGATGTGATATGAATGGATTCCTTTGATTTGGTATTATATCGGAATTCTTCTATAAATTGGTTAATTATATCTTGTATTTAGTGAGTTGAAAAATATTAAATGTCTCCCTTCTCTTGGAGTAGGCCTTACGGCTAAACCACATAAACATTGTGTGTATTCTTCTTCTGCTTAATTTGTTTGTTCATTATATTTTCTAACAATTTTCTTTCGGGTCATGTCGCTTGTGCCTGCCAGTTTCTGGGCAGGGAGTTGTTTTTGGTTGCTCATCCAAGTCGTTACTGAAGATTATCACTATGTGGGGTTTGTTTATTGTTCTGTTATATAATAAGCAGTATAAGCATAATATCATAGTTAACTGGAAAGGGGGAAGATCTACTATTCTTGGGTAACGCTTGTTGAGACAATAACCACTACCTGCTCTTGTTCAATATGATTGCCTACAGTTTTTAATTCATTAATAGCACTTGAAACTAAATCAGGTCATATGTTCTGAGTATAACTCACCTGCTTAATTTCTACAAGCTGGGAGCTTGCTTACCCTTGGTGGCTTCCAACATGCTCTTTTTTATTTTGATGCATCATTTATTGATTATTCATTGTCATTCTGTAAACAGATTGGAGTGTTCAAGCAGCAGTTAGCTGGATACTGTCAGAATACTTCGGTAGCCAAAATGCGTCCATTGTTGCTGAAGAAGATGTCAAAACTCTCTCGAATGCTGATTCAGCTGTTCTGTTAGATGCTGTGGTTAGCACCCTGAATGAATGCTTAGCTGAAGCCCCCAAGTTTGGTCTTAAAAGGCCAGATAAAACTCTTGGGAGTTTGCAAGTTCTTGAAGCCATCAGTCGATGCAACTCGAGTGGGGGTCCTGTTGGAAGGCATTGGGTCCTTGACCCTGTTGATGGAACATTAGGTTTTGTGCGTGGCGATCAATATGCTGTAGCTTTAGCCTTGATTGAAGATGGACAAGTTGTTATTGGAGTTCTTGGGTGCCCTAATTACCCATTGCAGAAGGAATGGTTAAATTACCATCACCAACACTATCAAACTATGTCAAATTCATCACTGTCTTCTCCTCATTCTTGGAAAGAAGGCTGTGTGATGTACACGAGGAGAGGTAGTGGTGAAGCTTGGATGCAGCCATTAATCCATGATGGTGATAAGCTTGAGTGGCCAAACTTTGCAAAACCGATTCAGGTTTCCTCCATTGATGATCCAGCATTAGCAACATTTTGTGAGCCGGTGGAGAGAGCAAATTCGAACCACTCCTTCACAGCAGGACTTGTTCAGAGCGTTGGGCTTAGGTGTGCTCACATTTTACTGTGCTCATTAAAAAATTTAGATTCTAAAACCTTTCACATTGGACTTCAGTAAATGTTGATCAGAATATTAATGACTTGCATAAAAAGTGGAACCAGAAGTGGATTGTCATAGGCTGAGGTTAGGGGCATTGGATGTGGAAACCAATTTCACCAAATTAAGAAACCCACTAGACAAATATAGTATAAACATATTAACTTGAGTCCCTTCTTCCCTTCAGTTGCTTCGTGGATCAGTATAAAATATGGATATTGGCCAACTATGTTTCTGAAAAAAGATGAAAATTTGATGGAAAGGTTTAACTCAAATTTATGTCTGGCCAGTTACTTTTCTAAGTGAAGGGCACAACATTGATACAAAGGTTTACTTGAGGTTACGCCAAGAGGGAGGTTTGCTTGTAGTTTGATGATGTAGAAATTGAGATATTTGCTATATTGCTAGTTTACAAGTGCTCTTTTATGGGGGAGCTAACCTTCATTTTATTGTAGTCTTTTTCCATGGTTTGCTTTTAGCCATTTGTTGAGATGTGAGGCCATATTGGATGGAGCATTACTAATCTGTTGCCTGAGTTCAGTTTAGCATGGTTGCTAGAAAATATAAAAACAAAAAAAATTGAAAAAATTTGTCATTATTACAGATGCTTTAACCTCATCCTTGTAACCCCTATAAGCTTGGATATATTCAAACTTACCCTCGAGACATCTTTTTCTGTTGTGGTGGCAGAAAGCAGCCCTTGCGTGTCTATAGCATGGTGAAATATGCTGCCATAGCTAGGGGAGATGCTGAAATTTACATGAAATTTTCAAGAGCTGGGTACAAAGAGAAGATATGGGATCATGCTGCTGGTGTGCTCATTGTACAAGAGGCTGGTGGTGTGGTAACTGATGCTGGGGGGCGTCCTCTAGACTTCTCAAAGGGAATATATCTAGAAGGTCTTGATCGCGGTATCATTGCTTGTTCTGGTGCCCCACTACATGATAAGTTCATCAACGCAATTTTTGCTAGTTGGGACTCATCTAATCTGTGAGTCACTAAAATTACATTTTTGTGCCGGGTTTTGCCCTTCAATAAGACCTGATAATTCAAGCTGTGAGTGGCCGTATCTTTTACATCAGCTGGTTGTTTTGGATCACTTCCTTGCTCTGTTGAACTGTGACTTGCTTCTCCACCAGGTTCATAATTCAAGAGGATTGACCGTCAATGATTGAATCCTTAAACTAGTGAAGTTGATATCCTCTGTCAAGTACTCTGTTACTCTTTAAGTTTTTTGGGTAAATAAATTATATTTCAGATTTATCGATCTAACTTGATTTAAATCTGGCAACTATCCTTGTAGCAATCTGCATAAATTTTTCTAAAAATTTTTCCTATGAATTTCAACTTAAATTAGTGGAAAAAATTAGTACCGTTTGACTTTCAAATCTTATATAGTCCTTCCTTCCATAATTCTGCTCAAACTAAAAGCCCCTCTTGGTTATCCAGATCCCATTGAGGGTTTATATAATAGAATTACGAGTAATGCTATTATGACAGAATTTAATGTCAGAATGATATCGCACATTTTGGTTGTATTACTTTAAAAATAAAAATTAACTAACACGTTATTTTATTATTAAAAATGTCACTGTTACATAATTTTAGTAAAAAAATTCTCTCAGCATATCATTTTCCTTAAATTAGTCTTCTGTAACCTTTAAAATACGGTTAAACCTGTTGTATCAGTGTTTTTGCCTTTTTTCATTGACATACGAATGTGAATAAGACTTACAGATTAAGAAAAATGTTTGACACTATTTCGTTAAGAGTACATTCGTCTCTGCAACTCTGTTTCTGAGTTTTGCGACGTCAATATCTTAGGATGGAATGACTGCTCTAATACATGGTTGGAAGCAGCTATTTTTGTACCCCTTGAATCAAACAATGTGGTACTCTCGAATTATGAAAGTAGAATTTAGGAATGCATACTTCTCTCTCCCTCTCTCTCTCTCTCTCTTGCTTTTTTCTTTTTTTTTCTATTCTTTTCTATTCTTATAATAGACTATAAAACCATATGACAAAATTGTTTTAGATATTTTTCCATCCATGGAACATAAATGTTTTAGACAATTTTTTACTGTTAAGGACGAATCTGTTTTGGACAGTTTTTTTATTTAGAATAAAAAATGATAATTCAAACAAATTTTTTGTTTGAATTTAAAAATTAAATTTGTCAAAGAGAAATCTTAGGCGTGTCTTATCTTTTCCAGTACCAGTACTCGCCCCAACTTCAATATATTTATAGTTTTGCCTAATTGAATGCAAAGGTCCAATGATCACATAAAATTCTCTCAATTCCATTAGTTTTCCACAAGTAATAATGTGTGGACACCACTTAATTATTGGCTTAAAGTTTCTAAATTATTATGGTCTAAAATTATGAATTTCAACAAATCCTTTATAAACTAGTACTCTTGGGACCTTGACAATTTATTAATTAATCGAGATATTATTTTTAATTCATTAATTTATACATTAATTAATAAAAAATAATTTATCAAGGTATTTTTATTTTTATTTTTAAAATATTGAATTTTGTGATTATGCAAATGTTACCTAATTACTAAATTATGAATTATCATTATTTTATGTATTTGTTCAACCAAAACAAGTTCATAAATGTAATTAATCTTATTAAATAGAAGTAATGGGAAATGACAAAAAAAAAAAAAAAAAAAGCTGAATATGATAGTTCTGTACTAAAGTCTATCTTTTGTAAAGATGCACTTTTAAGCAACAATCACATTGCATAAATTTTTCTTGCAATACAATAACAATACAACAAAACTTCTTAATACACTAAGAAAAGTTAGAGATGAGGTTCAGTGATGTAAAGACCCGAGTTTTCGTGATTTAATTTTATTTTGGAATTATTTATATTTAATTTCAGGTTTTTGTGTCATTTAAAATTTTATTTAGAAATGAAATTCTGTTTTAAATTAATTAAGTGTGACATGCCTTAATTTTATTTTATCAATAGTTGTGTGCGCTAGCAATGGTATGTGTGTATATATATTATGTGTTGAGTATGTTTCTCATTGGCTGGGGGAGAAGACAATAACAATTGGTTGAGAGAGGTGGCTGATAAATAATTATGATGGGGGATGCCAAAGGATCACAGCTAAATTTGAATTTGGTATTGGAGTGTGGATGGATACTAATGGGAGATTTATTTTGGGTGCTTGTACCAAGTGGGTGAAGGGGGACTCTTTAGGTGGTTCAAATTCCCTTTCAAAAAAAAAAAAAAAATATTCTACCAAAAAAATTCCATTTAAGAAATTCCACCAAAAAAATTTTGCGTTCTTCATGTTGACTTTTTAGGTTTGAGAGAGAGAGAGAGAGAGAGGTCATGCTATCGATTGGACATTGGTAGAGATCATTAGGAGATTTTCAGAAAACAAGTGATTTTTATTTTGAAGAGGAATGTCGGATCGTTGTTTAGAGCCAACTTGAGTTGGCGTTGATTACTTTATATACCGTTTATCTACGTATATATTGAGGTAGTTAGGATTGCGTTTATAAGATATTTTTCTTATCGTGTTATGTATAGGTATATATAACCCGATTAAGTGTGTTTTACTACTATTAAATATCAAAATTATATTTTGTGTGCTGCCAGATTGTTTGCTCTGTACTTAGATTTATATATATATGTGTTAGACTACTGTAGATATATATTATTATGATTGAGATATTTATGTACATGGATTAATAATACTCATGAATATAAATTTAAAACTTACCGTGTGAATTGAATTGGAAGTTTTAAATATGTGAATTTAATTGGGAGTTAATATATATAGACAAGTATATATTAGATTTTGTAGTGTATTGCTATAATTGAGATATTTATGTATATATACATAATCATGAATATAAATGTGAGACTTGTTATGAATTGAATTAGAAGTTTATGTATGTACATTAATGCTCGTGAACGTAAAAGTGAGACTTGCTGAAATGAATTGCATATATTATTACCAATACAAAGGTTAGACTTGTGTGAATTGAATTTAAAGTTTATATATGTATATTAATACTCAAGAATATAAATGAGACTTGCTATGAATTGGAGTGGAAGTTTATATTAATGCTCATGTAGATGAGAAACTTGCTGTGTGAAATGAATTGGAAGTTTTTATGCATCATGAATACAAAAGTTAGACTTGCTGTATGAATTGAATTTGAAAATTGTGGATATTATCAGATTTTAACTTTATTAATTTTGATTAAGTGTTGATTGTTTTGCATGATTAAGAAACATTATTTCATTAACACTTTCTGAGCACACGTGAAATTTAGTGCTTACCCCAACTATAGTTGATAATGCAAGGGTTGATACTCTTGATGGACCAGTGGGTTAACTAACCATCTTGGATTGTTATAGCTAGATGATTTGTTTACTTTGCATTCCAAAAATTTAAATTAAAATACAATGGAGTACTGGTGGCATGTTTATGTAGCCTTTTTTAAGGACATTTTCAAGATGTTTCAATATTCAAGAAATTGAATTATTCGCTTCCACTCCAATATGGCATATTTTTTATTGCTAGGTGTTTATTTGTAGGTTTTGTACCCACATCCCTGAATCATGGATTTTGGGGTATGACAGCTTGGTATCAGAGCTTAGATTTATGAATACCTAGGGATAATGGGAGATTTTATGTTTTTGGGGTTATGTATTTTGATGTGGTATGTGTGGTTTAATTCACAAGAGGTAATTGAGATTTTGAGAATTTGAACTTGACACTGAAGTGTAGGGTTTTTATTTATTTGGAGGCACGTGGATGGGAGGTCCACCTACTATTAGTTAGCTAGTTGGTTCATTGGAGTGGTTTAAGAAGATGAGACCTCCTAGTTATGATATAGTGATAGACTCCAAGGTTGCGGAGGATTTTCTTAGTTATTATGAGAAGATCCTTAAGACACTACAAATTTTTGATTCTCAGGCTTGCATTGTGCTTATCACCTTTCAGCTCACGGGTGACACAACTACGTCGTGGAGTTTCTTAGATGGCTCTCAGAGTGTGGTGACTTTGACTTGGGAGAGATTCTTGGACTTGTTCTGTGAACACTTTCTCCCTATTGTTCTCAGGAATACTTTCTCTCTATTTTTGCCCGGAGTTGGTATCTATTAAGAGATGCCAGTGCAGCCAAATTAAGAGGTGCATGTGTGTGGATATCAAGACCAAGATTGTTCCATTGGGGTTAGATAATTATAAGGGTCTGACCAGTTGGGCTATGCTAGTTGAGGAGGACTTGAATGATGTTAGAGTAATGAAAGAGACAGCAAGAGAAGATTCAGTGAATGATTATTAGTCTTCTCATGATTTTATTGTGTTTGAGGATGGACAGTTTTGGTGTAATACTCGATATGAATTGGCTGGTAACCTACCGAGCATTTATTGGTTGCTCTAAGAGCCATGTGACCTTGTTTACTCCAAAGGGAGATGTGATTAAGCTCTTAAGGGACCACTACAGTCCTCGGCTTTGCCTTTATAGTTTTTTTGCCTGTTTGACAATGGAAGATGAGGAGCAGCATGTGGATGATATGAGTAATCTGTGAGTTTTTGGAGGTATTCCTTGAAGAATTATTTGGCTTGCCACCAAAAATAAAAGTAGAGTTTATGATTGACTTGGCTCCAAGGACCGAGCCGATATCTATTACACCTTATTGGCTGGCACCTACAGAGCTAGCCGAATCGAAGGCTCAGATTTAGGATTTGACCTTAAAGGGGTTTATTTGAGCCAGCACATCACTATGGGATGAGTCACTATTATTTATAGTAAAGAAGGATGGCACATTTCGAATGTGTTATAAGAGACTGAATAGAGTCACCATTAAGAATCGGTATCCTTTACTGGAATTGATGACCTATTTCATCCAATAAAAGGGGTTAGTTTGCTTTTTCGAAAATTGATTTATGGTCAGGTTATCACCTGTTGTGGGAGCGAGTAGAGGATGTCTCAAAGATAGTATTTATGACTTAGTATGATTATTACGAGTTTTTAGTTATACTTTTTGGGTTGATAAATGCACCAGTAGTGTTCATACATCTGATGAATCAGGTATTCAACAAGTATCTGGATTAGTTTGTGGCTATTTGCATGATTTATTAGTTTACTCATGATCAGAGGAAGAGCATGAGAGGCATTTACGAATTGTGCTTCAGACTTTGAAGGACCACCAACTATATGCGAAGCTAAGAAACGACAAATTTTGGCTCTAAGAGGTGAAATTCCATAAGAATGTGGTATCCAGTGAAGGTGTTACGATGGATTCATCAAGGGTCAGGCAGTTATGGACTGGCAAAGACCAACGTCAGTGTTCGAAATTCATAACTTCCTAGGGTTAGCAGGATACTTTTAGAGGTTTATATTGGACTTTTCACTACTAAATGGGTCGATTATGTGATTAACTCGAAGGGGTGTCAAGTTTGTGTGGAATTAAACTTGGGAACGTTTGTTCTAAGAGTTGAAAAAGAGATGGACAACCGCTCCAGTGCTAGTAATTCCAGAAAGGGGATTGGATTGTGCAGTTTTCTGTGATGTATCCAAGGAAGTGTTGGGCTATGTCTTAGTGCTAGAAAGAAAAGGTAGTAGCTTATGGGTCTAGGCACCTAAAGACTCATGGGAGGAGCTTCCCAATGCATGATCTTGAGTTGTTAGTAGTTATCTTTGCACTCAAGAATTGAAGGAACTACTTTTATGGAGAAAATTTTGAAGTCTTCTCCGACCACAAGAGCTTAAAGTACATCTTCACTCAAAAGGACTTAAATTTGAGGGAGATGAGATGGGTTGAGTATATGAAGAACTTCAATTTTGAATTACACTACCATTCGGGCAACGCTAATGTAATTGTTCATGCCTTGAGCTGGAAGACGTATGTCACTTTGGCAAGTGTGGCAGTACAGGAATGGAGGATGATTGATAGTTTGGGTGAGTTTAGGCTTGACTATCAGGAGACTGAGAACGAATCAGTGTTATTTTTGATAGTGGTTTAGCCTACCTTATTAAGTAGAGTTGTAGAGGCCAGGGTACTAATGATAAGGTTAATGAGTAGTAGGTATGGATGAGCAATGATAAAGGCATACCTAGTTGGACGACAAGATCAGATGGAGTGTTGAGATTTTAAGGAAATTGTTTATTCTAGTTTTAGTTTGGGATGCAATTCTGAGGGAGTTTCATCACTCCAAGTTTGTGGTACATTTCGGAAGGACAAAGATGTACTGAGATCTCCACCAACAATTCATTTGAGTTGGGATGAAGAGAGATGTGGCTGAGTTTGTGAGTAAGTGTTTGACTTGCTAGTAAGTGAAAGTAAAGTATCAGAGGCCAGTTGGGTTACTTTAGCTATTACTAGTCTTAAAATGGAAGCGGGAGGATATTGTTATAGATTTTGTTATTGGATTGCCTAGATCTCCCAAGAAACGTAACACTATTTAGGTTGTGGTGGATAGATTGGTAAAGTTAGCTCACTTCTTGATTGATTCCACGGATAGTTTGGCTCAGTTATACATTAAGGAGATTATAAGGCGACAAGGGGCCCCAGTGTTAATTGTGTCAAATAGAGATCCTAGATTTACATCTCATTTCTGGGAAAGTTTCTAGCAGAAAGATGGGTAGTCTAAATGTACCGTTCAAATCTTAGAGGACATGCTTTAGGTATGTATGCTACATTTTTTTGGGTAGATGGAAGGCACGCCTTCCATTTGTAGATTTTGTATATGGTAACAGTTATCAGTCTAGTATTAAGATGACACCTTATGAGGCATTGTATGATAGGCTATGCAGATCTCCTATATGTTGGTCAGAGGTTGTAGAGATAGCTTTGTTACGACCTGAGATGGTTGGGAAACGGAAAATATTAGAGTTATCAAGCAGAGGCTCAAAATGGCATATAGTCGTTAGAAGAGCTATGATGATCGAATGCTAGGCCATTGGAGTTCGAAGTGGGAGACCATATGTTTCTAAAGGTGTTTCCATGCAAGGGATAGTTTCGATTGGCCGTAAAGGTAAGCTTTCACTGGGGTACATTAAGTCATTTGTAGTGTTGGCTCTGGTTGGCGAGATGGCGTAATATTTGGCCTTGCCACCAAAATTATCTGAGGTGCATGCAGTGTTCCTTGTATCAATGATAAGGAAGTGTAATTCTGATCTGTCTTATGTTTTGGATTGAGAGGAGCTTGGGGTTGATTTTGATATCTCCTACAAGGTAAAGCCTATAAAGATTGTGGGTACTTAGGAACATGTTCTTCAAGGAAAGACGATACCTTTGGTTCGGGAGGTGTCGAAGCAACATGGGATGGGGGAGTTGACTTGGGAGCGTAAGTAGGATATGAGGCTTCATTATCCCGAGTTATTTACTTGGTCTTATTATACTTTATGTTGTTTAATTTTTGAGGACGAAAACTTTTATAAGGAGGATAGGACGTAAAGACCCGAATTTTTCGTGATTTAATTTTATTTTGGAATTATTTACATTTAATTTTAGATTTTTTTTTCACTTAAAATTTTATTTAGAAATGAAATTTTGTTTTAAATTAATAAGTGCAACATGCCTTAATTTTATTTTAATATTACTTATGTGTGCTAGTAATGGTATGTGTGTATATATATTATATGCTGAGTCTGTTTCTCATTGCTTAGGGAAGGAGGCAATAACCATTGGTTGAGGTGGCTGAGAAATAATTATGATGGGGGAGGCCAAAGGGTCACAGCTAAATTTGAATTTGGTGTTAGAGTGTGGAAGGATATTAATGGGAGATTTATTCTGGGTGCTTGTACCAAGTGGGTGAACGGGACTCTTTTGGTTATTTAAATTCCATTTATTACACCTAAATATTTTCACTATCTAAGAAATTCCACTCAAAAAATTCTGTACTCTTCACATTGGCTTTATGGGTTTGAGAGAGAGGAAGAGGTTTTGCTATCGGTTGTATGTCGGTAGAGATCATTGGGAGATTTTCGAAAAATCCGTGATTTTTATTTCAAAGAAGATTGTTGGATCGTTGTTTAGAGCTTACTTCGGTAGTTTTGATTGCTTTATACACTGTTCATCTACATGTTTATTAAGGCAGGTAACAACGTGTTTGTAAGATATTTGGTTTTTGTTTGTTTATTTGTTTTTTTTTTTATCATGTCATTTGTAGGTATATATAACCCAATTAGGTATTTTTAGTACTCCTAGAATATAAAAATTATATTTTGTGTGCTGCCAGATTATTTGCTTTGTACTTAGATATATATATATATATATCTGTGTGTGTGTGTGTGTTAGAGTACCGTGGGTATATTATTGTGATTGAGATATTTATGTATATCGATTAATACTCATGAATACACATATAAAATGTACTGTGTGAATTGAATTGAAAGTTTTAAATATGTGAATTTAATTGGGAGATAATATATATAGACATATATGTATTAGACTTTGCAGTGTATTGTTATGATTGAGATATTTCCGTATATATATAAATAATCATGAATATAAATACGAGACTTGCTATGAATTGAATTGGAAGTTTAAGTATATATATTAATGCTTATGAATGTAAAAATGAGACTTGTGGTGTGAAATGGATTGCTTATATATCATTATTAATATAAAGGTTAGACTTACTGTGTGAATTAAATTTAAAGTTTATAGATGTATATTATTACTTATGAATATAAATGATACCTGTTGTAAATTGGATTGGAAATTTATATTAATACTCATATAAATGTGAAACTTGCTAAGTGAATTGGATTGGAAGTTTAGGCATCGTAAATATAAAATATAGACTTGCTCTATGAATTGAATTTGAAAATTATGTATGTACATTAATGCCCATGATTATAAATATGGAACTTATTATGTGAACTGAAATGGAAAGTTAGAAATGTTACTGTGTAGATTGATTTTGGGAGTGAAGACATTAGTTAGACTAAGGCAACATTGGTATGTATAAATGTGTGTACATAGGTTTCAAACTAAAATTTTCCTGATTTTTTTTACTTAATGAATAATCAATTATTTTGAATTAGGTGGCATTATTTAAGAATTTATTGAACAATGGTTTGGACTTATTTAAAAATGAGACATTTAAATATAATTATTTTGGAAAGAGGATTTTAGATGATTAAATAAATATTATTTTTATTGAAAACAGAGGAGAATTTTAGAAATCTATATATTATTTATTTATAAAATAATAAATAAATAAAAAATTCTCTTATGGCTAATTAAATCTGATTAGCATGCATTTTTTGTTGTGTACTTTGTTAAATGATACTACATTGAACTTGATTGCTATGTAAAAGACATGCATATATCGGGCAACATAAGAACTTAGACCTGGGAGTTATACTATTTGATAAAATTTAATAAGAAATTGATAAACATAAGAAATCAGATTTAGGAAGAATCTTATGTATGATATGGTGTTAATGGAATGTGATTGAGATTGATTTTAAATATTGGGATCATAAAAGGTACTGAATGGGTTCTAGAACCTGAAGATTGAAAGACTCAAAACCTACACCGGGTGGTTTAGTATTACAAGTAGGCTAGAAACCTACGAAGTATATATATAGTTTGTACTAGTGTATATTAGTATTGGGACTGTGGGACTGGTTTACCTAGTAAGGCAAGATAAGTATATTTGGGACTGCGAGACCAATTGTATCCCACGACTAAGGTCTGGGGATTTGATGAGTACATCTGAGATTGCGGGACTAGTTGTACCCCACGGCTTAGGCCTGAGGATTTATTTTAGGTTTATTTCTGTAGCAACAGACTAACCTTGCAAAGTACCTAAGTCATAGTATGATATTAATGTGTGGTAATTAACCTTGCAGAGTACCTGACCTATAGTATGATATTGATGTGCAATGATGTGAATGTTGTGATTTATTTTAGCATGAGATTTTGAGATTTTGACTAAGTAACTGTTTAATTAGAATAGTATGACTAAATATGGAAATTATGGAAATTACAAGATTTTTAACTTTATTAATTTTGATTAAATATTGATTATTTTACATGATTAAGAAACATCATTTTACAAACACTTTCTGAGCACATGTAGAATTTAGTGCTCATCCCTACTATAGTTGGTAATACAGGGTTTGATACTCGTGATGGACCAATGGGTTAGTTTGCCATCTTGGATTGTTATAACTAGATGATATGTTTACCTTGCATTCCAATATTTTAATTTATAATGTAATGGAAACTGATTTGGGCCCATATTTGTAGCATGGTTATGTAACAACCCCTTTTTAGTGCATTTTCAAGATGTTTGAATATTGGTTTATTTTATTAGCTTTCACTCTGATATGGTATATTTTTTATGGTTAGAAGTTTTTTTTGTGTGTTTTATCCCAACATTCATATCAATTTCAAGAAAAAACAAGTAATATTGGAGTTATATTTTATAAAGTCCTTTAAATCTAGTCATATATTTATATAATTTTGATTTATAAGGAGACTATTGATTTATATATCAAGCATGACCTGTGCGTTTTTATTTTTTTAATGTATTATCTTATAAATTTAGCAAATTATTAATTTATCACATTGGTCCCAAGTCGGGATAAGCCAAAAATATTATTTAATTAGAGTTATTAATTTAATGGATATTAATTTATTGAGTTATATTGATTTTAGATCAATAGAGTTGATTAATTTTTATTTTATTTTTTTATTTTTTGTAATTTATGAAGCTAACGTCATAGTCTTGGGATTTTGTTGTAGCTACTTGGACTAGTGTGGTTGACTAGAGTCAAGTTTCTACCATCATTTGCATATTATTTATTTATTGATTGAAATGAGTTGTGACATTCAAATATACATACAGAATTCAATGAATCACCGAGCTTCAGGGTGTCACTAGTTTGATTATTTAACATGTATAATAATTAAAAATTATTAAATTTTTGTATTGACTAATTTAATTATCACATTTAAATTATAAGTGCTAATAATTAATTGTGCTAACGATTTTTTTATAACAGAAAACCTGCCCTAGATGTGAGATTTGAAGATGGAGGTTTGAATAACCTGGCACATGTTGAACTGATTCTTAATGATTCTCTAATCAAACGATACTCCCATATCCCGTAGATAGCTATATATATATATTATAATATAATTACTAAATCATGTAATTTTTTATTTGGAGAAAATTAGGCATCAAGAGAATTCAATCTACTCTATCCCAAATAAACAAATAAAAAAAAATTAATGGGTATTAATGGACCGTCAAGATTAGATTGTATTTATTTGATATATCTTGTTATATTCTATATTAATTGTTTTCCAATAAATTTTTAAAATTTTTATTATTATTTTAAATTTAATTTTAATTAAATTAAATTAGAACCAGTAGATTAAACACAATCCAATCTTGACTACCCATTGATGCACTTTAACTTTTGTAGTAAATTTTTCCACTGCAACCCCTTGGAACCCAAGCCTAATGGGGCACCTGATGCTTTTTTTTTTTAGGTAATTAAGTGTAATTTGGATTATGTGAGAAAATGTACATAGGTTTTAGAGGGTATACCCTCTCTGTACGAAAGATTCCAATCATCTATTACTTACAAGCCCCTAACTATTATATAATTGTATATTAGTATCTATAAATTTGGTGTCAAAAGATTGAGATACCTTCCATTTAACTTCTTCCTTTATAGCATGTAGGATCTGGTCCTTGGAAGAGGTAATTCCCTTAAAGGTTTTGCTATTTCTCTCCTTCCTTAAGTAATAGACCAATGCATTCCAAACTAGCTTCCTTATATAGCTTAAGAAATTCCTCTCATTGTGCCAATCATCCATCTAACTTCTTTGTTCCAACTGTGGTGTCGTTTAGAGGAGAACTTGAAATTCTATATTATGCTAGATAATCCAATCAATCAATCAATCAATCAATAAAATAGAATAGAAAGATGTGGAAAGCGATTTATAAGATAGAGAAATCCACA
>QLOD02000013.1:19498686-19536114 GCA_003260245.2 Sideroxylon spinosum | reverse complement strand
CCTAGTACTCACCTAGACTAAACACAACCGATCTCTTATACTTGAGAGTGAACCTCTTCCTTATTTGAGAGCGGTCACACCACTGAAGAGGGCTAGTGCGCAAAAGATCACAGGTGCACGCCTGTGTTAGGCCTTGTGCGCACACCGAGAACAGAAGCTCCATAGCTATTTAGGATTTAAAAATTTACACTTTTACCCCTGGGTTATGTATGCCAGTAAACAAGCTTATTTCTGATAAAAAAAGAAAAAGAAAAAAAGAGAAGAGCGTTCTGAACCTTAGTATTATCCGTCTTGTTTAGTTTTGGATCAGAGAAGAAGTTAACATTTATCTTTGCATTAGGGTTTATTTTTTCAAGTTCATTGCTTTAAGGGTTTACGTGTAAGTGCTTATTTCTTAATATTCTCAATAGTAGGTATTTCGGTTTTATTTTTTATCTTTCGCTTTTATTTCAAGTATTTCATTTTCGCTTTTCTTCTTTTGCTTTTGCTTCGTACTTATTGGTTTTATATTAATGGATTGTTTACAAGTATATTTTTCTTTTCGAAGTTCAAGCATGGTAGGCTAGGGTTTGTTCTTGGCTTCAAGCCATTGAATGTGGTGTGTTAGTTTGGTGAACTCAGACATTAAAGAATATTTTTCAATGAAATATCATTTTTTGGTTGTTAATTGGAATCTTATATTAAGCTAGGGTTCTTTCAAACTCAACTCACCCATGTTACAACCATAGCTTGGTTACAAGTTTTCACTTCTGCACTCCAACTGTTTGGTTCAATGTCTCGGTGAGTTAAAAACATATTTTCTAAGACCCAGATTAGGTTTTCCTACGAAACCAAATCACTCGTGTGATAATCATTGCTTGGTTATGAGTGGCCAATCGTGTAAACCAAGTTTTTGATTCAATGGCTCGGTGATTTAGAACATATTTTCCAAAAACCATAAATTGAGGTTTTCTTAAGAAATTGATTCACCAGTGTTACAATCGAAGCTTGGTTATGAGTCGACGCTCATGCACACTAGGTGCTCAATTCAATGTCCCGATGAGTCTGACACATATTTCAAAACTCTCTGCTTACTTTGAGTTCCATAAATTTGGTTTTAATGAAATATCTTCTGACCTAGCAATGCACGTGTGTCTGCTAGGTTGAGTTATCAATGTGTTTGAGTAAACCACTATTACCCCACTATCGGATTTGGTTCGAAGCCTAGATTATCTCAGTTATTTTATTTGTAGTTTTTTTTTATCTTAATTTAGAATCACAATTTCTTTACAACACCATTCTCAACTCAACCCATTCCTAAGCATCCCATAAATCCAAAGTTAGTTAAAATTAACTTAGGTTTACCTACTAACTAAAGAGAACAGGTATAGAGCTTTTAACAAAACCCTCCCTATGGAGATGACCTCGGTTTTCACCGAATAAGACTATGACCACCCTCTTGCACTTGAGAGGTAGAATCCAAACACATTTTAGGGTCAGTCACAAAGTTTATAAAAGTATGCGAACATGAGAGGTTTATTTATAAATCAGCCATGCAGACATTCTTTCAAACACCCAGTGTGTATACTATTTCAATAAGAGTACGAAACGCACATATCATGAAAAGGTAGAGTAGAAATCATATATAAAAGATGACTTGAAAGAAGATCAACTAATCAAACATCAAAATATGTAGAGATTAAAATTAAATTACAAATTGTACCTCAATTGAGCCCAATACATGAAAATCTTCAAGGATCCAATAGACCCTTGCCTTAATCTATTTTAGTTGTATAAGATTACAAAGACAAATAGAAAATTACAAAAGAAATTGAAATCCTATATGAGGATATGAAGAAACATTCCAAAACCTCTTTTATCAAACCTAAAAAATTTTATATGTAATGTTCTCTCCCTCTCTTGAAACCCCAAATCTACTTCTTCTAATAATTAAAAGAATGCCATTAAATTTCCAGAATTTAGTCAGTTGTTTGGACCTGACGTTGAGTTAATTTATGGTACCAAAATGACATAGTTAGGGGTTGCTTTCTCAAAAAATTTTATATTTTCTTCTCAGCTTTCCAATGCACTCGGACTTTCCTAATTCCGATTTCCAGAACTGTTGATATAACCCAAAAACTGAGATAGGTTTGAACTGTGTAAAACCTTCCATGCAGATTTTAAATTCTACGGCTTAATTTTGGACTTCAAAACGGTAGAACTGGGTCTTGTACTCTTCATGAAAGTTGTAGGCCTATGTCTTAACTTCCCAACATGCCAAAGAACACCTAAACCTGAGGTTTGTAGCTCAAGTTATGGCCTAAAAACAGAATAATGTTTTGGCACCTAGTTAAAATTTTGTTGCTGTTGTTAGGACAAGGGTCCTAACATGGGTCTGTCCAAACAAGGGTCTGAATAAGGCTCCTCAAACATTGATTTTTTTCTTGATTTTTCCTTCATTACATTATTCTATTGATCAAACATTGGTTCATACCAAAGCCTATTTCGAACATGGCTCTATGTCTTTCCCTTTTTGCTTTCTTTTTACTTCAATTCACATCATTTTAATCCAAACTTTCTTGCAAATTCCTGAAGTGGGAGAAAAATAATATTTATTCATATCTAATACATTTTAGCCTTTAATTATGCATGATTGATCACGTTTTAATAAGCTTAAATTGTCATTTTTTTGTGAGCAATCATAAGCCAAGCATGGATACCAAGCTATTTTTTGGGCTTTTCACTGTGAGAGCCATTTTCTTCGTGCTCAGTCTCATGAATCGAACACCATTATTGGGTTTAGTTAGCCTCATGAGCTGAGCATGAATACTAAGCCATTTTTTGGCTTTTGGCCGTGTGAGCTATTTTTGTCGTGCTCAGTCCAGTGAACCGAACACCTATGTCGGGTCTGGTCAGTCTCGTGAGCTGGGTATGGATACTAAGCTATTTTTTTAGCTTTTGGCTATGTGAGCCATTTTTTTCGTGCTCGATCTCATGAATCAAGCACCTTTATTGAGTTTGGTCAGCCTTGTGAGCTGAGCAAGTTTTGTCATCAGTTGAACGGCTCTCTGAGTTGAATAATGATGTTTTGAACACAATCCATAAATTGAGAGCTAAGTGTTTAAATTTTTATTGATGAGGCAAAATAAAATCCCCAACATATAATATTTCTTGAGATGTTTAGCATGCCATGGGTGGTGCAATTTCTTACTATTAGAGTTTTGTAGCTGGTAGGTCCCTTTTTGGTGCATCTGATTACCTTATAGAGTCTTTCCCAATTTGCTCCTAACTTTCCCTCTCTGGTGGACTGGTTGATTCTCTTTAGCACTAGATCTCCTGTTCTGAACTCTTTGGGCCTTGTCTTTGCATTTTAGTACTGACACATCTTTTGTTGGTAAGAGGCTACCTTGTTTACTGGTAAGAGACTACCTTGATTGCTGTTTGTAGCCTATTTTCTTCTAATAAATTCAGTTCTACACGCATTGCATTAAAAATTTCTCCCTGATCGAAGTACTCCGTTCTTAGACTTGGGAGACCTATCCCAACGGGGTCATTAGTTCTATACCAAATGCAAGAAAAAAAGGAGTTTGACCAGTTGACACATTCTCAGTTGCTCGGTATGCCCATAAGATGCTAGGAATCTTATCCACCCATAAACCTTTGGCTTTTTTAGGCCTGGTTTTAATGATTATAAGTAGGGATCAGTTTGTCACTTCTACTTGGCCATTAGCTTATGGATGCTTGGGTGAGAAGTAATGGTGGTTAATTCCCAAGCTTTCATAGAGTTCATTGGACTGACTTCCTTTGAACTGCTTTCTATTATTAGTAATTATGACTCTTGGGATTCCAAACCGACACATTATGCTCTATCACAAGAACTTCCTCATGTTTTGTTCGGTTATGTTGGGTAGTGCTTCCTTCTTTGCCTATTTGGTGAAATAGTCAATGGCCACTACTGTAAATGTCCTCTGCCCCTGCCTAAAGTAAATGGGCCTATGATGTCGAACCCCCATTGGGCAAAAGGCCACGAGCTAGGGATTGGTGTTATCTTCTGTGCAAGTAATCATAGGATGTTTGTAAATCTTTGGCACTTATCACATTTCTTCACAAAGTTCTAAGCATCCCTCTCCATAGTCGGCCAGTACTAGGTTGTTCTTAGGATTTTTTTACTAAAGCTTTTCCTCATGAGTGGTTTCCAAAAATTCCTTCTTGTACTTTCCTTAAGTTTTAGTTTGCTTCCACCTTCGTAACGCATCTGAGTAGTGAAAAAGTATACGTTCCTCTGTATAGGATTCCATTCATTAGGAGATACCAGCTGGATTTGTATTGGATTCTTCTTGCTTCATTCTGATCTTCTAGAGTACTCCTCTATCTAGATAATCTCTAATTGGCTTGGCCCATTATGGCTTAACGATGATTTGGTTTATTTCTTAAATTTGGATGCTCATAAATCTAGTACCTCAATCAAAACTTTCGAGTCTGTCTCCCCCGAGGAGGCTATTCTGGCCAGGCGATGTAGTCTTTCATTACACAATCTTGGAACTCTCTCTAACAATACTCACAAGAATCGGTCAGTGAGGTGCTCAGCTATTTTACAATGTTCGATCATGTTTTCTTCCTTGGCCTTATACTCCTCTCTAACTTACTCTATTTACAATATTCAATCATGTTTTCTTCCTTGGCTTCGTACTCCCCTCTAACTTACTCTATCACCAATTGGGAGTCACTGTGCACAGTCACTTGCTTTGCCCCATTCTTCAATCTATCCAAAGTCTAGGGATTAGAGCTTTGTATTCTTCCACGTTATTTGATGCTGGGAAAGTGAAACATAGTGCATAGGTAATCGTGTAGCCTTTGGGAGCTAAAAGGATAATTGTTACTCCAATAAAATTCTGAGTAGAGAAGCCATCTGCATTTAGAATACACATAGGTTACTCCTCGATGTGGTAAGGCTTAGTGTTTAGTTGAGTTGTAAATTCCGTAATAAAATCTGCGAGGATTTACGTTTTAATTGTTAGCCTCAGTCAGTACTGTATGTCAATCTGACTCAGTTCGATTAACCATTTCACTAATCTTTCTAATGTCTCGGGTTTATGTAGGACACTTTTCAGTGGCTGGTTTATTAGTACCACAATGGTGTGTGCCTGAGAATAGGATTTAATTTTTTAGGTAGCTGTTACTAATGCAAACGCTAACAACTCCATCCTTGGGTACCTCACTTCTACCCCTCAAGGAGCTATGGTAGCATATGACATGGGTTTCGGCACATCTTATTTTTCACTAACCAGTGTTGAACTTACCGTAGTGTTTGATACCACCACATAAAGATAAAATTCTTCTCTTGGAGCAATCCTACTGAGTTGGTGGACTGACCCCTAATGCTTAAGCTGTTGAAAAGTCATTGAAAAGCCGTTTCACAATCTTATGTTAACTCAATTGTCTTTCGATGAATTTTGAAAAATAAGAAGCATTTGTCAGTGGAAAGCGAGATGAATCTACCGAGGGCTGTAATTTTCGTACTAACCTCTATCCTCTGGACACCATAAAGTCAAGGAATTTTCCTTAAGCTAACTCGAACACACATTGAGTTTGATCTTATACTCTCTCAAACTATCAAAGGTCTCATCTAGCTCTTGGATGTGAGTAGCTATCTATTTTCTTTTGACTAGTATGTCATCAACGTAAACTTCCATGTTGCTACCAATCTAAGATAGAAACATGCGATTAATGAGCCTCTGATATGTTGCTCCTACATTTTTGAGTCGAACGATATGACTGTGTAGCAGTACAGTTCCTCGCTGGTGATGAAGACGATACGTTCTTTGTCCTGTTCAACCTTTTTATTATAACTAAAAAAAGCATCCATACAAGAAAGTACCTCGTGTCCTGTTGTGGAGTCCATGCTATCATTGGCCATGCTATCTTTAGGTCAGTGAAATCGACGTACATCCTCTATCTACCATTTGATTTCTCCACCATTACCACATCGATAGCCATGTCGGGTAGTGTGTACTTCTTTGACAAATTTGGCCTTGATCAGCTTCTTTACTTTCTCAGTTATTGTTTTGTTCTGCTCTATGGCAAATGTCCTTCTTTTCTATTTAATGGGCCTTACACCCTGGTGCTATTTTGAGATGATATGCTATTAACTTGGTGTCAATGCCTAGCATATATTAATGAGACGAAGTGAAAACATCTATGTTGTGCCTAAGGAAATCTTTCAATTCCTTCTGTAAATCTGTTATTTTGGTCTTTACTATCCTATTCTATTTAGGATTGCCAACTCGAACTTCCTCTAGCGTATCCACCAGCTCTCCCATTTTTACTTCCCCTTCATCTCTAACTTCTAATTCCTCTACCAATAATGTTTCTTTGCTAGTCTACCCCTTTAAGGATGCCATAGAAGCCAACTCCATGCTTGATTGGGAATTTAACTCTCAGACGATAGGTGGATGTGACAGCTTTGAATTGGTTTAGTACGGTTCACCCTAGGAAGGCATTATAAGCCGATAGACAGTCCACCACTAGGAAATTCCCTAATTTTTTTTTTCTATTGAGGTTCTACCCCTAAAGTTACTAGCAAGCTATCAACCTAAAGGGCATACTCGGTCTCCTGTAAACCCAACCAGGGGTGAAGCAACATGCCTCAACTTTTCTTTTCCGGTTTGCATCTTCTCAAAAGTCCTCCAGTATAGAATATCTATTAAAATTCCACTGTCAACCAATGCCCTCCAAATATTGAAGTTTAAGATAACAAAAAAGATGACAAATGTGTCGTCATGTGGTTGGCTCAATTATGTTGCTTCTTCCTTGGTAAATGTAATAGCCAAGGATTCTATTCAGGATTTCTAATTTTACAGCTTGATTGCCATTGTTTCTTTTACTTCCTAAACCTCCTTGGCATATTTCTTCCTAGCTAAGGAGGACTTCCCTCCTAATGTAAGTCCCCTACTGATCACTCAGATTTTCCTACTTGGCCTTTGGTTCTGTTGGGCTCGATTGAGACTCTTTCTGTCTAAGGTTTTTAGGTCTAGGCTCTTCCGATCAGGACATCTAGCCTATGCTTCACCAGTAATAGATCTCCTGAGCCTACCCTGTCTTATCAACTCTTCAATCTGCCTCTTCAAGTCATAGTAGTCTTTCGTGTCAAGCCTATGATCCCTATGAAATCTACAATTAATACTTTGCTCGAGAGCTTTTTTTAGCTGGGGTCCTCATTTTCTTGGGCCAACTCAGAGCTGGGTAGTCTCAGATTTTGTACAAGCCATTCTCCAGTTTAGTAATGAAATAGCTATAATTATGGTATGACCTAGCATATTGATTTCTATTCCTTCCAATTCGGTCCCCTATTTTGGGCCTACTAGAGGTTTTGGATTCTCTGTTATCCCTCGTTTCATTTGGACTTTTCTTTTCTTAGCATTAGTTACCCCTAGTCACGGTCCCTCTTAGCCTTTATTATGTCCTTAAAATTTATATGTTTTTGGGCCCATAGCATGAGTTTGGCCATGATGTCAGGCAGCCTCTTAACTAGTGATGTTATAAACTAGGGGGATTTTTGGTTGCTCATGAAGGCCGTAACTGCCACCTTATCATTAGTTTTGCTAATGTTGAGTAATGCTTGCTAAATTATAGCACATATCCCTCAAGGACTCATCCTTCTCTTATCTTACTGTTAGGAGATATGTGGCGGGCCTACGTTGCCTTTGGCAACCATTGAAACGTCCTATGAAGAGTTTGCTCAATTATGTAAAGTTTTTGATCTAACCGAGGTTAATTTTGTTGAACTATATTTTGGCTGAGACCTTGAATGTCAAAGGTAAAGCCCAACATATGATCTCATCCAGAATTGCTAGCTGGTGCATCAGTGCTTTATACATTTCTAAATGATCAATGGGACCCTTGGACCCATCAAAGGTGTCAAGTGTGGCATTTTAAACTTATGTGATAGCAGGCAATCCATAATTGCCAGCGTAAAAGGCTAGTCTGTCCTACTAACTATATGCCCCACCACGCTAGCAGTTTTTGTTGCGGTGAGAAATCCTACCATCTGGGTCTGCAATGCCCCGATCTACCTATCCCATCTTGGGATGTGCTCTAATCGTCCCTCCGTTGTCTCAATGCATATGGGAGCAAAACGACTGTTCTTCCCATCTTAGTATCAACTGCTCTGCTCTCTTACCGAGGTCTATCTTACTATCCATTGGGAGCCTCATTCTCTGTTGTTATTCCATTATTCCTACCATTAGTCTCTCCAATAGCAGCGTGAATCCCCCAATTGAAGTCCCAAGGCAGTAGGGATTTGCTGTAGTAACACTTGATTCTAGGTAATCACCGTTTGGATATTTGCTACTTGTGCTTACATGGTTGCCATCATTTTAGCCATTTGTCTTTCCATTGTAGCCATTCTATCATTGTTCTGGTTTCCCATCAGGACTGGTGGAGGGTGATTATAGGCTTGTTGATTGTTCGTTGTTGAACTGGATCTGGTTGTGACCATGAAAATGACATTGCTATCATTCTTACAAACAACACTAACTGATGATACTGAAATTTTGTAAATCACACTCAGATCACGTGCAACCCTTCTACTTCAACTATTTGTTAGAATCTGCTACTAAACACTGGTGTAGTGCCTGCTAAAGACTCTCCAATGCTTAAGTTAGTGAAATCAAGTTTGTAAAAATTTTGGCAAAGTTCGATATAAAATGAATTACATACCTTATAAGATTGGGAGAGAGTCCTTTATATATCAGTATTTCACATGTTGTTAGTAAAATGGTAAATAGATATGAATTATGATATTGTAAGAGGTAAATGCATGGCCAGTTACCTCAACTTCTAAGATTCTTTAATGGTAGATCCTAAATTGGGATATGTTAATATTCCCCAAACAATTGGGATTCTAGGGAATCTCTTAAGAGTCAGGCGGCGAGTCACCGCACAAGTAGCCGAAGTGTTGTGTTGATTAGAGTTCCTAGTGGCCTTGACTCATAGCCATCTCCCATGCCTCGAGCTACCATGGTTCGATTGCTCCAACCCGATTCAAGGTGGTGTAGCCCAAAATTACTCCTAACGATTTGTGTTTTCTTTTATAGTGCTTAAAAAAAATTAGTTAGAAAGAGAAAGAGAGAGAACAAAATACATGTAGTACCTACTAGGGTCTAAAGTTTTAGAAAAGAAATTAAAACCCATGGATTGTCATAATATTTTTGATTTGAATTTTTTGTCTAAAATTTCATTTATATAAAAAAATTAATATTAATTTTGTTCTGAGTGCTGTAGGCATCAATTATCGCTAGGTATCCAATATAACATAAAATAATCCAATATAACATAAAATAATCCCATATGCCTTTTCTTAACTTTTTTAATATTTTGAAATAACTCTTATCAAAGGAAACTTTAAGATCATCTTTCAAACCCACTCTCATTTCGAGTAAAGAAATATGTACATAGATGCATTTATTGCAGTAAGCATGGGGACATTTGTAGTAGCTGAGAGGATCAAAGATGAAGAAGTAACTTATTACCCAAAATTTTTTCTTACTACTTGATCCAAAGAATTTATTACAAGAAGTCATTGACATAATTTTTGACAATGTAACTGTCACACCAAATAAATTATTAAAATTATTATATTAATTTTTCTTAAATAAAAAAATACTTTTATTTATAAATACTGTATATTTGATTTTACATAAATTTATTATCTTTCTAATATCTAAATTTTAATGTAACTACGAATGCTATTTATTAATATACACAAATTTGTTATGTGTAAAATAACAATCTAAAAAATTAGAAAAGGACATCTAAAATGAAAATAACTATTGATAAATGACAAAAACAAAAACAAAAATATAGCTTTTATCAAATTAATTTGTGAATGTAATGGAGAGCCCATAGGGCTGCTAAAACTATCCCAAGTCCCACTGAGTTCAAATCCCTCCACTAATGTAATTATGTATTTTGTAATAAAAAATACTACCAAACGTACTCATCACGTCCACTAGGAAGAAATTTTCCAAGCACACAAAGCAAAAGAAGTCAGAAGAAAGGGCCAAAGAGGGTCTCCGACCATAAACCCTTCGATGGTAAAGTCAGCAAAAGCTTGAAAATCAAAATAATAAAATGAACAGCAGTCTCATATCTGTGAATTGGTAAAGGTTGAGGAAGAACAAGAAGAAGCAACTATAACTCCTGTTCAAGTTCCTAAGTAGACAAAAGCACTAAAACGCAATGTTAAAAAGGCTGCTAAGGAGAACACAAAAAGAAAAAGGGCCAAACTACCAATAAGAGACTGGAAGAAAAGAAAGCCGAGGAGGTGACTAAGGCCAAACTTGGGAGAAAGGTGAAAGAAGAAAAAATTGAAAAGAACAAGGAGGGAATAGGGGTCACCATTATCGAGCCCTCTAAAGCCTCCAAGAGGATCTCCCGAGCAACTAAGGACGATCCCAAGGCAAAAAAGAAGCAAAAGATTGATTAATTTATGGAGATCATTCTTTTGGATGCTCTTACTTCAATTGAGGTGCCCCTTGCTTCATCAAAAGATGCACCAGACATTTCTCGACTTCATTTTCCTCGGCAGCTAGGTTCTCCACCCACTAAGGATCAAATATTAGACAGTTTATCTGGAAATTGTCTACCCAGGGAACCTGATTTGTGATTATGTTCTCTTTGTCCCCAAAATTCTAATTCCGAGCTTGGAATTCCCCTCTAGTCGTCCCTTCACTATCAGGGACTCTACTTTGATTTACCCACAGAGTTCATGAAGGGAGTAACTCATCCTCATGACTGGTAGAAGATAAGAAAAAGTCACATAGATGACCTCCACACCAATTTTATAAAACACACTATCACAGTGAGGTTTCTTCTTTTTACCTTTTAGTTTCTTTTTTTTTTTTTTATATTTTGAAACTTCATTTAACTATTCTCTCATTTTATTACAGTCTTCACTATATTCCCTCAAGGTCATTACTTGGGATCAGACCTTACATCAAAAGGCAAGTAATGATGATGCCCTAATCCATAATCTTAAGGAGAAAGTTACTGAGCTTAATGAGGACAATAAAAAAATAAAGCAACAAGTTAAAGTTGTAAACTCAAAGATTACCCTCGTCGAGCAGAAGATGGAGGCTAGTGAGAGGAAAATGAATATCGTGGAGAAACATCTAGCCTCTAAAGACGAGGAATTATTGAAGAATATCAGCCAGCTTGCTGTAACAAATTTTGAACTATCCCAAGCCAAGGTCGAGTAAGAAAAGATAACTGAAGAGGTAACTAAACATACACTAGACCTCTCTAATCTGAAGGGTGAGAACGTTGGACTAAAAAATTAAGCTCAAGAGTAAGACAGAAGCCCTATAATAAAAAGACCAAGCTATAAGGGCCTCTAAAGAAAAAGCGGCCAAAGAGCTTGATACTCAGTTCAATGATTTCATCTGACAGATGGAAGACGATGGAAATGAGCACTTTCTAGATGGCTGGAAGGCTGCAATACGTAAGTTACTTGTAGATTGTACCTTTGAGACATACAGGGATATACTATTCTTCAATTTTGACAACGTCATTCCCTTCTTCAGCTTTGACCGACTTCTCCGAACTCCAATAATTGACAAACAAGGAGGAGAAGACCTTGAAGAAGGTAAGGTAGATGTTGAAAATGCATCCAAGGCCAAAGATATACCATCACCTCTACTTCAACCCCTAAGAAAGTCCTCAAGAATGCTCTTGCTTAAAGCCCAGTTGAGTTGATTACTAAAATTGCCAAGTCCATCACAGCTAAGCTCAGCAAGGAAGAGTTTAAAAGAGATTAGTAAGAATAGATCTTTACTTTCTCTGCCCTTCTTCATATATATATTTGATTTTTTCAAATGTAATATCAACTCTTCTAAATTTCAATGAAATTGCATTTGAAAATTTCTTGCTCAGTGTTGTACTATTATAGATTTTTGAAATGATATCAATTGTATAACAATGTGTTTGGAACAAACCCATACGCTGAGGAATAATTGATTAAGTAAACATACTTAAAACAATTTTGAAGCAACTTATTTCACATGAATTGAAATCAAAATATCCTTTAATCAGCCACCGATCTCAAATAAAATGTTTGGGGTTCTTGCCTTCTTTTTAAACTTGTAATGGTATTAAAAGTCATGTACTACCGACCACAAATAGTATGGTTGGGACAACGTAAAAGCTTTTATAGGAGCCAAAAATTGCTCAATCATCATAGAATAACACAATTTATAGTGAGATATGACTTATGTTAGACTTTTAAATGAACCATTGGGATTAACCGAATGGTGTTTAGGCTTTCCAGAGTCAACATTGGGGATACCTAGTAGGACTTTCCTTTTTTGAGTCAGTCACTGGGAAAACCCAGTGAGACTAGTTTTTCTAGAGTCAAACACTAGGGAAACCCAGTAGGACTACTCTTTCTAGAGTCAAGCACTGAGGAAACCTAATGGCATTATTCTTTCTATAGTCACTACTAGGGAAACTTAGCAGGACTATTCTTTCTCAAGTCACTAGGTAATCCAGTGTGACTATTCTTTAATTTTGTGCATGTCTCTAAAATTGCTCATTTATAATGTCATCTGTAAAAACTTTTAATAATAACAAATTTTCAAGTATTGCTTACATATGAAATAAATTTAAGTGAGTGTGTTCCACAGCCTTTTGACAGGTCTTTCTTCCAAATCAGATAGTCAATATGCTCCATTTTCAAGCACTTCAGTAACACAAAGTAAAGCTTCCTTGTTAGCACCGAGCTTACCTTCAGTTGGATCTTTTCTGGCTCTCATCAACTTTCTTAGTGTAAAGTCTCCATCCTTGAATTCTCAAGGATTGACTTTCTTGTTGTAGTTCATTTTTATCTCTTATTAATAATTTGCAAGCCTTATTATAGCTAGCTCTCTTCTTTCATCAGTCAAATCCAAACTCACCTCCATGGCTTTGTCATTCTCCCCTTGATCAAAAGCTTATGAATGTATGGTTAGCATGCCAACTTCCAATGGAATAACTGTCTCCGTCCCATAAGCAAGAGAGAATGGAGATTCACCATTTGATCTTCTTGGGGTTGTCCTGTACATCCAGAGTACTATTGGAAGTTCATTCACCCACTTTTCCTTAACTACTTCTAAAGTCTTCTTGATACCACTAAGAATGATCTTATTAGATGCTTTAGCTTGCCCATTACTCTGGGGGGTAGGAAGGTGATGAATAAACATTCTGTTTCCCATACCTAGAACAGTATTCCCTAAATGGTAAGCTATCAAACTACGTTCCACTATCAAAAGTAAGTGCCTTAGGGATGCCATACTTTATAATGATATTCTTCCATACAAACAAATGGTATCTACATCCTTGATGTGAGCTAGGGGCTCTACCTCCACCCATTTACTGAAATAAACAATGCTAACCACCAACCACTTTATGTTTCACTAGTAGTAGGTAATGGTCCAAGTATGTCAAGTCCCTGCTGTGGAAATAGCCATGGGCTAGTAAAAAGGCTGAGCTCCTCAGTAGGTTGATGAGGAACTGGGGCAAACTTCTGACACTTCTTACACCTTCGAACATAAGCTTGTGCAGTTCTTCCCATCCACGACCACAAATAGCCTTAAGTGATTGCCTTGTAAGCTAAAGATCTACCCTTAGTATGTGTTCCACAGACCTCTTCATGTATTTCATAAGGAAAATTCTGTACTTTATCAGGATGAACATAGAGGAGATAGGGACTTGTTAAAGACTTCTTGTATAATTTGTGGTCAGGGGACAACTAGAATCTTGTAGCTTTAACTTTTAACTTCCTTGCTTGTATCTTATCCTCAAGGCTAGTTCCATACTTCAAGCAAGAAATAATTGGTTCCATCTAAGACGGACCCCACATAACACAAACCACTTCCTCTACCTTGGACACACTTAGCCTTTCTAACTTATCAAGGAAAACGGTATCAATAAGCCTGGTCCTCAGGGATGCAGCCAATGTTGCTAGAGCATCAGCATGAGTGTTATGATCCCTCCCAATCAGCTCAATTCCAATTACATTGAATCCTTTCGTATTCAATAATCCTTTCATTTCTTGTAACGTATTCACTCTTCAACTGATTTACTACCAACTGAGAGTGTGTCTTAATAACCAAATTCTATACAAATAAGCGTCGAGCGATATCAAGTCCAGCCAAAAGAGCCTCATACTTAGTTTCATTATTAGTTGCCTCAAAATCTATCTTGATTGCCTATTCAATGGTCATCCCCTCACGAATTGTCAAAATGCCTACCCCAGCACCCCTTCTGGACGAGGACCCATCCATTTCAATTTGCAATTATTGTGTAATTACTTCTGCCTCTGAATTAATCTCTAGTTGCAATACCTCATGTGTTTACTAGGGGACTGGGGGAGCAAACTTTGCCATAAAATTTGCTAAGATTTGTGCCTTTATTGCCTCACTCGACATAAATCTAATACCAAACACTCCAAGAGCGATTGCCCATTTAGCCATCCACCTTGTGATATCTGCTTTCTTTAAAAGCTGGCCAATCAGTTGATCAATGACTACCTGAATGGTATAGGCATGAAAATAATTGGCTAACTTTCTAGATGCCACCACCAATGCCGGACTGAATTTTCCAGGGATAGATATCTAGTCTCTGCCCCTTGTAAAGTCTTTCTTGCATAATAAATGGGCTTTTATCTTCTATTATCTTCCTTCAGAAGCACAGCACTAACTACTTGATCTGACACTGCTAAGTAAAGTTGCAAAACGTCACTTGGCTAGCGATTGAAAAAATAGGAGCATTTGTCAAATATTCTTTTCAATTTCTTCAGTAGTTGATCAGCTTCCTCATCCCAGATCATCTTATTTGCCCCCTTCAATAAATTAAAGAATGGCCATTAATTATCTGATGCTCGGCTAATGAATATGTCAAGTGTTGCCACCACTTGTAAGTTTTTGAACTTTTTTCTTGGTATGAGGTAGAACCACTGCTTAAATAGCTCGGATCTGGTTGGGATCAACCTCAATTCCTTGCTTGGTAAACAAATGGCCTACAAACTTTCTAGAACTCACTCCTAAGGTACACTTACCAACATTGAGCTTTAACTCATACTCATCAAAGGTTATGAACACGTGTTGCAAATGATGAATATGAGTCTTAGGCTATTTATAATACCTCCATCGTCCTACCGAGATCATCTTTGAATAGCTTCATCACCAACCTTTGATAAGTAGCTCCGGCATTCTTGAGACCAAATGGCATAATCTTATAATAATAAATTTCCCTTGGGTTGATAAATGAAGTCTTCTCCTCATGAGGTTTATGCATTGGAATCTGATCGTACCCTCTGTATGCATCTAAAAATGACATCCTTAAACTTCCACCAGTTGAATCCACCAACTAATCAATTTTCAGCAGTAGGAATGGATCCTTGGGGCATGCTTTTCTTCAGGTCTTTATAGTTAACATAGACCCCCCATTTTCTACTTCTCTTCTTGACCACTATTACATTGGCTAGCCACTCAGGCTATGAAACTTCTCTGATGGCTTCAGCCTCAAGTAGCCTATTGACCTCTTTAATAACAGCTTCAGCATTCTGCAGAGTAGATCTCAATGCTTTCTGGATCACAGGCTTTACTCCTGAATTGACATTCAACTTATGACTCATAACATCAAGAGAAATTCCTGACATTTTTTGTGGAGTCTAAGTAAAGGTACCAATGTTATTAAGTAGAATCTTCATTAGCTCCAACCTCTCCTTAGCTTCCAAATTGGATTTGATTAAGAAGAAGTTTTTATCCTCGGCTAGACCAATTTGGACCTTCTCAAATCTTTCTACAGCTTTTTTCTTAGGATCTTCACCAATATCATCAATCTTTTGGGTATCCTTGGGCATTTCCGTTAGTTGAATTTGGACTTTAAAGCAGCGGTCAAGCACCTCTTTGACGTATCTTGATCCCATTTAATATCTACCATCCCATCTCCATATAGGAACTTTAGAACATGGTGGTAAGTAGAAGAGACAGCTTTTAGCATATGACTCTAGGGTCTTCTTACAATAGTATTATAGGAAGCTCATCCATAACTATGAACTCTACTTCATACTCCACTGGGCCACCTTGAATGAAGATTAGAACTTTTCCCAAGGGTCACACTGGGATAGAATGAAATCCAATAAGTGGACACTATTTTGGCCACAGATTTTCATCAGTTAGCCCAAGTTTCTTATGCAAATTAAAAAATCTGACTTCTATTGAACTCCCAGCATCCACTAAAATTCTCTTTATCATAGATTCAAACATCTTAAGAGTAACCGTTAGTGCATCATTGTGTGGATATTGTATCCCTACACCCTCATATTCATGGATTGTAATACCTCGAGCACTTTCTCTTCGTGGACGTTTACTCTAGGTACCAGCAACTTTCAAAATTTCCCTAACCCAACCAACATTTTGTTCGTCTACTCAAAGACAGATAGCTATACTCTGGAGGTGATTCTCCATATGGATAACATGAATGATCGGTGGTCTGTGTACATCTTTTTTTGGCTCTAGCTCTTGGTGGAGGCTAGGCTTCATTTACATAATCTTCCTTTTTAACTTTCTTCATCTTTCTCCTATGATCCTCTCAGTGGTGCTTAGGGTGGATCCTTGGTGGCTCTGGTCTTTACCTCATCTAAGTATTACTTCAAATGCCCTTCTCCGGTAAGATCCTTTAAGAGATATCATAAGGAATGGTAAGCTCCTGTACGATACCCTTCATTCTGATGGTAAGAACAAAAATCTCTACGATTCTTCTTATCAGGATAATCAATCAACTTCTTTGGTCACCAAAAATATGGCTTGTCTCTGAATCTGAGGGAAGATTCTGAAGATCGATTATTTGAAAACCATATTGATTGCTTCAAAAACTAACTTATTGTCATTAATAAAATCTGACCTCTTTCCCTTATTCTTTTTTTTTTTTTTTTGACCGAGGGGACTTTGACTGCTTCTGGTTGGCTGGCTTTATCTCATCCTCTACCTTCGAGTATTTCTCAATCTTACACATCAAATTAGACATGCTTGCTATTGGCTTCTTTGTTAAGGAAAGCAACAGCTTATCCTCTTTCTGCAACCCTAGCTTGAATGAGGTCATTGCTAATTGCTCAGAATAGCCCTCCACTTCATTATATAGCTTCATGTATCTTTGGGAGTAATCCCTCAGACTCTCGTTGTTCCTTTTTCATAGTGAGAAGCACATCAGTAGTTTTTGGCTATTTAGCATTAGCCAAAAATCGCATGACAAACTTCTTTGTAAGTTATTTCCAACATCAAATGCTTCCTAGAGGCAACTTATAGAACTATTGGAGTGCCGTATCCCACAAACTTGATCGGAATATCCTGCACATAAGCGTATCATTCCAGCTCCAAAGTGTCATGGTTTACATATAATGATGGTAGTGTACCAATGGGTTCGATTTGCCATCATAAATGATAAATCAGAGAGTTTGAAACTTCTCTGGGGGCTCTAACTCACAAATATCATCAGTAAATGATGAGATAGAAATCCTTTCTAATGCATTCCTTACCATCATTCGAGTGGTTTGATCTGATTTTTCCCACTTGTTATACTGTGGCCTTTCTACCTCCTTAGACTTGCTGGACTTCTTTAGTTTATTAAGAACCACATCATTACTTGATGAGCTCTCACTTACATCATGATGCTTCCGTTGATCGAATAGTTTTTTGTTAGTGTCTTCTTTTCTTTGGGACTTCGATTGCCTTTTCTTTTTGTTATTGGGGGAGCTCTAAACGTTGAGCTTCAATTGGACGTGTTTTTGCAGTAGCAATTCCAGACCCAGGGCCAATATCACATATGGGACTTGATTGTCCATCTTTTAAAATATCTTTCTTACCATGATCCCCCCTCTGGTAAATCATCATACAGAGTATCATAGCTTTTATCTGAGCTGAATTTAGGCCCTTCGGGCACATAATGAACGTGGCTCTTTGATTTTCCTTTTTCTTCACTTAACCGATGGAGTATATCTTCCAATTCTACTTGTTTTGTAGCGGCTTTAGCTTGTAGGTCGTGCATTCTTTTTGTAGCTTCTGAGTACCTAATGGTGCCTACTAATTGATGTCCAAGAGTACATATTACCAACGCACCTTCTTTTGGCCTCTATGTTCCTACTTCTTCTCCCACATGAAAAGGAGGTAGAGGAGTTTGATCTCTATCTGTATCCATTTTTCGTAAAGGTTGTTAAGAACAAGAGAAGTGGGGTACAACAAAATGAGTCTCATAGTGGGGGCCAAATGTTCAGTAATAAAAAGTACTACCAATTGTGTTCACCATATCCATTAGAAAGAAAGTTTCTAAGCCTACAAAGAAATGGAAGTTAGAGGAAAGAGCCGAAAAGCGTCCCTGATCACAAATCCTTCGATGTTAAAATTAGCAAAATCTTGGAAACATAGATAATAAAATGAGCAAAAATTAGTGGACAATAGTGAACATATCTAAATTTTGATGCTAAGTATTCTATTGTATAGTCTGATAGAAGGAATAAATTAATGTGAAAATAATTGGGATAATCATGATTCTCCTTCCACTAAAGGAATATAAAGCGTGTAATAGTTTACTTCGCAATAAATTCCTACCACTTAGCATTAAATGCGTGTGAGAAAAACCAGAGCAATGAGTGTGATATGACCTTATAGAATGTTCAGATGGCACATCTATCTGCCACTTGCAAGATAGAAAATTAACTAAATCCAACTAAATGGTAATAAATGATCTGAATTTATTACCAAGTAGCATTTATGATGAGGGTTAAGTTTACATTTATTCTTAGAATAATGAGACCCACTTGGAGTTGTGAGATCCCATATCGGTTGGAGGGGGGAACGAATCATGCCTCATAAGAGGATGTTGATACCTCTCCACGTAAGACGCGTTTTGGGACCTGTGGTGGGGCATTCCTGGGTCGCCAAGAACAGAACCGTGAGAATGGTTGGCCCAAAGCGGACAATATCTTACGGCGGTGATCCGGGGACATTACAGTGGTATCAGAGCTAGTTCCGAGTCGGTGTGCCAGCGAGGACGTTGGGCTCCCAAGGGGGGTAGATTGTGAGATCCCACATCGATTGGGGGGGAACGAAGCATGCCTCATAAGAGGATGTTGATACCTCTTTACGTAAGACGCGTTTTGGGGCCTATGGTCGGGTATTCCCAGGTCGCCAAGAACAAAACCGTGAGGGTGGTTGGCCCAAAACGGATAATATTTTACGGCAGTGATCCGAGGATGTTACAAGAGTATTCCTCAAACCAAATGAACCAACGCCGAGCACATCCTGCCAAGGTTATGCGTGCTTGGGGATCTTGTCACATATTCTAGGTATTTATTATACCAACATTATGTTAATAGTTTTCCTAAAGAAAAAAAATGGAGAAAATTAATAGGATAAATGAACAAAGTTTGTGAAAAAAATAATATTTTAATTTAGCTTTAAAAAAACTTGATAGTATGTCTAAGACAGGTTTTGTTTGGCATTTTAAAAAAATGGTGAAAAAAAAAAAGAAGAAAAAAAAAAGAGAAAGAAAATGGAGAGAAAATTAATTAAATTTCCTTTATAATTTTCTCTCAAAATTAACAACCACTTAAAGAGAAAAAAAAAAATTGTTTTCTATTTTTACACCTCTCTTGGCGACAAAACCAACCATTATGTCATTCACATACGTGTATCATTCATGATTTTCATATATAAAAGTTTTCCATACATGAAGCTCACGGGGGCGTCGTATGACATTGGATAATATGTAAGATTGGATAAAACATACAATTAATTTTTTATGTGGAATTATTTTTTTAGTATTTGATTGGTGGGATACAAAATCTGATAAAAGATGTGATTTGGCATAAAATGTGATAGAAATTAATTTTGAACTTTTAGATTTTAGAGGAAAGCAAATCTAATAGGGTATAAGTAATACTACATCCCCATAGTATTACTCATCTCCCATTTTGAAGGATATGAAATCCAGTCCAGAGTTCTAATACTGCAAATCAAACACAAAACTAAAGTCAACTGCGTTAAAAATAATAGATTACTTATCCAATCTCCCATTGTATCGTTCAAACAACATGAGCTAATGCTTTTTAATCCGGATCTCGTGCGTACTGAAAATTATTAGAAATAAGTACTGTCACGAATCATGATGTATATTGTACTAATTTAAATATAACATGTGATATAACATATTAATTAAAAAAAATTATGAAACTTATATTATGTAAGAATTATTATATAATTATTACAATGAACTAGCTTCTTTTTCGAGTGTTTCAGGTTCTCACTATTCAATTTCTTAACTTTTTTTTTTTTAAAAATCAGTAAAAGACTAACTAATAAAATGCTAATATTTTAGTACCTAACTAATAATCAAATACCAAAAAAAATAAAAAATTATAAACTAATTTTTTATCTTTCCAAACGAAGCCTAAATACACAATCCAAAAGAAAAAGAAAAAGAATATAATATTAAAATTTTTTATTAAAATTTATTCTTATAATAATATGACAATAATTAGGGATTTCAAAATTACCCATATCCGACGAGTACCCATTTCACCTGTCTATTTGGGAAAGGGGTGAGGATACTAATAATAGAGATGGGGAGTAATATAGAGATTTTAAGATGTTCTCCGAACAAGAACGAGTAATAGTATGATAGTCTCCATCATCCCGTATCCGTTTAAATATTTATTTATTAATTTTTATATTTTTTAATATTTATTTAATATATATAAAATATATTTTTATTTAATTTATATAATATTTATAATATTTATTTTATATATAATATATAATTTACAATTGTTATTATGTTTGATAGGTAAACAAGAACAAGAACGAAGAATCTGTTATCTATCAGGACGAATACAGACAAAATTTTCATCGTCAAAATGAGAATGAGAACGATGATAGGTATGAAAATGAGAAAGAGAAGCTATACTCATCCATTGATATCCTATCAATTACATTTGATTAATATAAACACATATTACTAAATTATTATTTTAAAAATGATAAATTCATTAATATGCACGTCACTCTCAATAAATTAGATCGGCTAAAATATAGTAACCTAAACATTATCTTGAACCGTTGATTGTAACCCCCTTGATTTGCGGACTCTAAAACAAAAACATTTGGGCTCTTCTTTTCTTGCTTGACCTTAGTTTATGTTGGTGGCCTTTTTCAACGCTTTTATCTTTTAATTCTAGCATAAGAAAACTAAAATAATTTTCATTCGAAAACGATAAAATTTCTAAAAAATATATACTTTAACACAGTTCCAAATAATAGATTTAATGGGATTTAATTTCATTTTATAAAAATTTTTATCAATTTTTATATTTAAAATTAAAATACTACACTTTTAAGTTAGATTTGATTTCGGTTTATAATTTAAATTTTAAAATTTCTATATCACTTAGAATCTAACCTAAAAAAATAGAACTTGATAGAAATTCATTAAGATATATTAGTAACATGACATTTTTATCCTCATATATAACATGGTAAAATTTTATATTTTTCTTAAATCAATTTAGTTCAATTCAAACATGTGATACAAACACAAAAAGTTATTTATCAAATCAAATCAATTCTAATAGAAAAATATTTTCAAACGATTTACAAATCTAAATTTTTATCAACTTATTAAAATAAAATTGTCATTTCAAAATTTAATGTTTTTAAAAATTTTCCTTGAAAATATCTAGCCTTACCATGTTTGGAGCTCTTTTATTCTTTACAAAATTTAAATTTTTTACTCACAATATAAATTACGAGACTGTAATTTTTACAAATTTATATAGCTTCAAATACAATAATATAGTCTCCTCCATCACAATTGGGCTTCTTTGCAAATTTGAAAAATGGAAATATGAGGCTGGAGAAGAGTTTTTGTGCTGGGAGATGATGGCTTGGTAAATATTTTTGCCTTACATTTTTGGATCGAGTTATTTCTAAAGCTTCTTCACTTGCTGTACATGTGATATGAAGACAATACGGTGAGTAGAAAGTCCTTGCTCGTATAATTTGCACATTAGATTCTCAATTAATTATTTTGCTTAAATGGGCGACATGCATACAATCATGGTAGAAGAAATACTTTCAAACTCACTTTTCCAAAAACACTAACTCGCTTTTCCTAAAAAAAAAAAAGGAGTATAATTAAATTTTTTTTTATAGTTTTCTGTTTAAGTTTTATTTTTTTAGAAAATATAAGAAATAAAAAGAAGTTCAAATGAAATTATTTGTTTACCTTTTCTTTTTTTTCATTCGTATTTATAGATATTTAAAAATTGACAATAAAAATATGTTCCTTTAACCTAAAAACTTAAATAGAAAACCGTAAATAAAAAAATAATATTTTTTCTTGTAACTTTTTTTTTCTTTTTTTACGTTATGAACATTTTATAAATTTTAAAATTTATTAATTTTTGTTGCATCATTTAAAATAAATTATTTTACTCAAATAATTTATTAAACTCGAATTATTTTTAAATAAATAATTTAATTTAATTTAAATTAACTAAATAAATTATATGAAAAATATTTTATTAACTTATTTTTAATAAATGATATAAGTAAAATAATTAATTACATTGATTTAACTAAGTAAATTAAGATGAGTTATATTTTATTGAATTATCTATACTAAATAATATAATTAAATTGTACTAATTTAATTTAATTAATTAAGCTAATACAAAAGATATACCATTAAAATATTTTTAATAAATAATATAATTAAATTGGTGTTAATTTTATTTAATTTGATTAAATTATAGAAAATATATTTTGTTAAATTATTTTGACCAAACAATATAAGTAAATTCATAATTAATTTAATTAAATTTCACTAATTATAAGTTCAATTATATTATTTATTAAAAATAATTTAATAAAATATATAATTTAATCAATTTAATAATATAATCATTAAATTAATTATATATGTGAAAAATAATTTATTGAACTATTTTTAATAATAATATAATTAAATTGATCTAAAACATATTATGTTAACTTCAATTAATTTTAAAATAATTAATAAAATTAAATATTGGACTAAAATGAAAATTAATTAGATTTTCAAATGTTATTCTAGTTTTATTTCTAGAAAGAAAGACAGGAAAACGATGTTTTAGCAAAGAATTGATTGCAGGAATCAGATATGGCATGGTGTTGTTGCTAAAATGCGAAAGATTTTCATTAACATTATCAATTTTTTTTCTTTTTTTTTGTGTGTGTTGGGTATATCAGTTGTTAAGAAAAAAAAAAAAAAAAAAAAAGCACTGCAAAAGTTCATTCCTTTCAAATTCCAATTCCAAACTTTTCTATCAGCGAATTGCCATAAAAGGCCAATTTCGACCCTCCTCTGTCCTGGTCAATCTGCAACTGAAGGAAAGGACGAACCAAAATGTCCAAAGACGAATAAAAAGAAAAGAAGAAAAAAAAAGAAGAAGGTTTTTTTTGGGGGGGGGGGGGGGAATCATTGTTCATATCCTTCAGCTCCTTTTTCAGATTTGAAAACGAACTTTTCCGTTCTTACTTGATTGCTTCTGATATTCAGTAGTACTTTTGCTCTTCTGCTACGCTTCCTCTGCTACTCCGATCATTGTCCCGTGCTGGGATCGCCGAAATTATCCTCTGCATTTTGTGGCTCTGAGATTCTTGCGCTCTGCGCTCAAGCAAAACTTGTGTGTATCGAGTTTCAGACTCTGCTCACTCTCTTCCTTACTGCTTTTTTGGCTTTACATGAAAGTGCTCTCTCTCTCTCTCTCTCTGATATTCGTCCGGTTCTTCAAGTTGTTTGCGTCTTGTCATAAACCGGAATAAAAAAAAAAAAAAAGGCAAATTGTTCGCTGAGCTCGTCACTGTTTATCTTCATTCCAGATTTGAATCTGAATCAGCCTTCAAATCTTTGCGTTCTGCGTTTCTCGGAAAATGCCTGAAGTGGCGATGGATCGTATTCTGAGCTCCTTACTTTAAGTAAGTGCAATAATCAGCTCAGCTTTTCTTGTAATTTACGTTGAATTTCCGATTTTTAACTTACCAGTGAAATGCTTTTGGCTTGATGTTGATTGATTTGAAATTGTAGGTTTTGAACTCAAAGTAAAGAGTGATTCTCAATTTCGAGTATTTGTGAGCGATTCTTATCTGCTCTAGTATCAGATTTGTTTGGAGATAAAAAAATGGGGAAAACAGGTAGAGATTGGACTCAGATCTATGCAATCTACGGCATGGATGATTGGCAAACTCCGGCGTTTCTCCTGCTTCACGCGATCGTCTTTTCGTCTCTCTCTGTACTCTTCCTCCTCTACTTCTACTCGATCTGCGCCTTCTTCGAGTCTCTCTTTCCCGGTCTCCCCTGCGGCGCTACTCGCTTCGCCGCCGGATTCACGGGCTCCGTCACCGCGCTATCTGGCCTCTGCCTCTTCTTTGCCGCCGGTAACATCTTCTACTCCGCCATCTCACTTCACTGGGACATGGCACAGCGCATGGTCAGCGCGGTCAACGACTGGTCAACCGTGAAGCACGCGCTAGACGTAGGATGCGGCCGCGGCATCCTCCTCAACGCTGTGGCGATGCAGCTCAAAAAGGAGGGCAGTTCAGGCCGGGTCGTGGGGCTGGACCGAAGGAAAACCACCGTCTCAACGCTCCGCACCGCCGGGATGGAAGGCGTTCAGGAGTACGTCACTTGCCGGGAAGGCGACGCAAGGAGGCTGCCGTTTGCGGATAACTACTTCGACGTTGTGGTGTCGGCGGTGTTCCTGCACACGGTGGGGAAGGAATTCGGGCAGCGTACGGCCGCGGCCGCCGCGGAGAGGATGCGCGTTTTGGGGGAGGTGGTTCGGGTATTGAAGCCGGGCGGGTCCGGAGTGGTGTGGGACCTAGTGCACGTTCCTGAGTACGTTCTACGGTTGCGAGAATTGAAGATGGAGGACATTAGGGTCTCCGAGCGTGTAGCGGCTTTCATGGTGAACAGCCACATCGTATCATTTCGCAAGCCCATTCACAACATTTTAGGGTTGGGCGAAGTCAGGCTCGATTGGAGATCCAACAATCTCTGTTGATCTCAACCGGCCCACCCAACCCAATAGAATTAAAATGAAATTATAAAAATAAAAATAATTGCCTTTTTTTTTTCTCTCCCTAAATGTAAAATGAATCTGGTGACGCGAAGCTGAACCAGATGCTTTGTTTGGAAGATAAAAGCATGATCTTTAAAAAAAGAATTAAACGAATATCATACAGGTATTAAAGCCTAAGAACGATGTATAGGAAAGTAGAATAAATATCTAGTGGCAACATGTCCTTAAAAGGACTTTCAATTGCAAGTTGTCCCTATTTGCACTATTATTCTTGTCATGGATTGTATGGTACTGTCATGAGTGATAACCGACTGAGTTATACAAAGTTGTGCCTCCTCCGTTCCAATTTTTTATTTTTTATTTTTATGTTTTTCATTAAATTTTGCCCATTTTACGTCAGTTTTTTATTTTATTTTTTAAACTTTTTTAAAACATTAAAGTTTAAGCGCTACCTTAAAGTTTTACTTTAGTGATATTTGTCAAAATTCCAGTACCGTGGGATGCCCGCACGCTGCCCGTAATTTGCAAATATGGATTCTAAGGGAATTTTTTTCGCACAAAAATTATGCCAAACAGGCATAACAACGCGGTTATGAATTGTGAATAAATTTCAACCTAATTAAAGTTGTGCCAAACAGGCTATTCAGCTATGGCACTATTTGGGTGTTATCCGAATCATTCAAATTATTTAGAAGGGATTAAGTGTAATGGCCCGAAGTTTAACTTTTTAATATACTTATTATTTTAATATATCAATTAAAAGAATTATTATTTTAAATATATTATTTTATATATATAAAAAAAAAAAAGTGGCCGAAGCCTTCAGGGGCTTTCATTTACTTCCACCTTCGATGATTGATTAAAAATAAAAAAACGATAAGTGGCACTCAAATAGAGTGCTTGCTGGCACCCTAAGGTATTTAGTCTTGATTAGTCACCTGAATAGCTTTCATGAGTCACCCCCACTTGTGAGCCATAACCCCCGGAGAGATATATATATGTATATGTTATGTTGTGAACGGAAAAAGGACAAAGAAAGAAAAGAGAGAGAGAGAGAGAGAGAGAGAGAAAGAAAAAGGGAAAAATGAGGAATATCAACGCTTTGATAATCTCGATATCGTGATTATTATGGTGGTATCGGATTGAGATACTTTTACCCGAGGAAAAAGACACGAGAGAACAAAATTTTAAACTTTGGAATTTCTTCATCTTTGAAGTGGGGACTTAATGTATTATTTATGATTTTTTTATAATATCTTCTTTAATAGGAGATAGCCATGAAAATAAATTTATCATATTTTGGAAGCAAAACTTTAAATTTTTTTTTTTTTAAAATCAAACCAAAAATTTCTTTGAGAAATAAATTAAACAATAAAATTTGTGCGCCGGCGCCTTTTTCCTCAGCGCCCACAACTCTCTTAATTGGACCAATTTTATTCTATTTTGTTAGGAAATATTATAAAATGATAAAAGATATATAATATTTAATAGGAGTATAATAATGGGTTAACTTTATAAATTATTAATTTAATATTACACTTGAAAGCTGAATTTCGGCAACGTTAAAATTGTGATTAGATTTATAAGATTTATTATTTAATGCTGAGATTTGCTATTCAATGCTGAGATTTGCAATTCAATGCTAAGATATGCCATGATCTGTTAAAATATGATGAATATGTACGAATGGGCGAGAGAAATAGCGAGGGTCATGAGATACCCTTAAGGTGAAAGACCTTAAACCTGTGCAGGGTCGTGTAATCGTGCCCATGGACTAGTAATCCACAACGACGATGAAAGTAATAATGCTCACCGTGGCCTTTAGAGTTGGATCTATAAATGATGACGTAGGGGTACTTCACAACTCGTATATATATACGAATGGGTGATGGTTTGGACTACCACTATGATTGTGGGACAGTCTTTTAGAGTATCTTTCCCCATCTTGGGAAAATAAAATAATAAATAAACAAAACGGTTAATAAGAAGAATAAAAGTTATAGATTAACACTGTCATATCCTGTCATGTGTGAGATATTGATGGTTTCTTATTATATTAATTGTTTTATGTAATTCAGAAAAAAGGCATTATAAAAAGGTATACTTCTATACATCATGGGCATAAGTGGTTTGGTGCTCACGTCCTTACAGAACATGTAACAAGTACGGAGCTTGAGATCTAGGAGCGTCGACACTCCAGATCTGAAATCTTACAGTTCTATTGGATAGTTTTAACTTTTTATAATTTCAAAAAGTTTACGTATAACAAAATATCGCTTTACAATAAATGAGACTTATGTTAACTAGGTTTAATATAATCCAATGTCTGTGTTTTATTAACAAGATAATCGTTACTGTCATTTATATATAGAACAGTCAATGGCTTTGAAAAGTAATAGTAAGACTGTAATGGACCAGGTGCACTAAACTTTATATTCTAAACTCACCCCTCAGGATCTCAGGATTTTGGGAGTGTGACAGGGTGATATCAGAGCCAAAGATTTAGAATACCTAGAGACCGTGGATAGTCGATGTTTTATGTAAAAAATTATAAATTAGTAGTTAGGAACATTTGTGGTCTTACATAAAAATGTGTTTACAAAAATATATTAAATAATGTTTTCTTGTAAAATGTGAACGTAGGATTAATTTGAACTCTCTTTATTTTTAGGGGCATGGCCAACCTAACTAATCCAGGATAGCAAAACCAAGTCAATCCAATCCCAGAGATAATCTGGCTTAGTAACGACCTCCTTATAAACATCAATTCGGAGGCGATGTTTAACCTAACTGTAAATGTTGAATCGCTATACCCTACTGAAATTAGTCGACCTCCGTATGCCCTCCTGCAACCCATAGTGATCCTACAGCCTATACCAACCACAGTATACATCAACGCCAGGGAACAAGAAAGAAATACCGGGGACACTATATCATATGCGGGTGCTAAGAATAAGCCCCAAATATGCTCTAATTGCCAACAGATGGGACACGTCTAGCGACGAGGCCCTCCCAGTCCGCCGAAGTGCTACTCTTGTGGTCAGCCTAGCCATATCAGTAGGTTTTGTAGTAATAACTAAAAGAAGAAAAAGGGGGATGCAAAGAATGTTAATGTAATGTAATGGATGGTTAGTAGTGAACTTAAAGGGGAGAAATTTTGTTATACATCTCCCCATTTTTATTAGCTATTTTGTGTGTTGTTTTGGAGGGGGCTCTCGAAAATTTTGTAGTGTATATAGGACCGAACCTACATTCCTTTTTCTTTTAATATGATGTAATATATAAAAAATTTGGTTATAAATAAAATAGCTATGTTTTTTGTAATACTTCCGTCATATCACAGGTATCATTAGATATTGGTTGCTAACTTGGTATTAAATTATAACCTGTTGTATTTTAGCATGCCGCCACGTTGAATTCGGGACTGGGGACGAGGTTGGGGTCAAGGTTAGGGCAGAGATAGGGGAGTTCTTGATAATAACATAAATGATATACCTATCTCACGAGAACGGGAATCATACCATAATGCTGCAATTGAAATCCAGCCAGAAGTTCAACAAGAAAATCCGGGGAGAGAAGAGGAGCATGCTCAGGTGTCTGTTCCGTAAACTATAGCAATTATTAATGCTGGGGCGGTATTATGCTTGTTCGATTCCAAATTATCATTATTGGCTCAACCTTAAGTGTAGGGTGTCTATTGAAGCTCAATAACCAGTGAGAACTGGATCGTGTCCATAGAGAGCCTTAGCAAAAATCGATAAACCACAATCTTTGAAAACATTTTAAACAAGATTTAACCTCACAAAAAAAATGATAGAGATTGGATTTGAATTTTATCTATGGTTATTGTGTGAAATTCTTTTTAGAAAACAAAGTTTAAGAAAACCTTGGATCCAAAACAAGCTTGTAGTGATTGGCAATAAATTTCAAGGCATCTATTACTAAATCTATACCCAAATTGGTAGATCGGAAAATATACTTTACATACAAATACTTTGGAACAATCCAAGTCTGATTTGAAATAGAATTTAAGAACAAAAACTGACTGAGAAATTAAATCAAACACATGATATGCATCTCTATAGATTTTTACTTATAAATTCTAAAATTAGCAACCATCATACAAACTCCAAGGCATTGCATGATAATTCTAAGTAGAAATTCATAAGTAAGATCCATAAATCATACAAAATTGAAATTCGATAAAAATCTGAACTCAAAAATCCATAATCAATTCAAATCAAACCTAGATTGTTCTACTAGCACAAGAAAATTGAACATTAAGCCCATTACCTTGAAAGTTTCACAAATCAACTATGAGTCTTGCCTTGAATCCAAAAGAGAAGTCTACTCAAACATAATGAAAGGAGAAAACAGTAGAAATTAAAGTAAATCCATTCATAAAACTGAAAATCTGTTACAAGAAATGAAGAAATTGAAATCTAATCTACTTTCTCTCTCTAAAACTCTCTCTCTATATATGGAAAGTAAACTGAATATGAATGTACGTGATATCCTTACAAACGACCTCACTGGTATTTATATAACGTGTTCTGAAAAGTACAATTATACCCCTTCCTTAAAAGCTGAATTGTAGAATCTCGTATCGCAGAATGGTTCGAACAAGAGTTTAAACAAACACATGGTTCGAACAAAGTTCTAACACTTAGTCAAAATCTTTCTAGTTGAGCCTTGTACAGCTTCTGTTGGTCTAACCAAGGTTCAAACAAAGGTTGGTTTGAACAAAGGTTCAAACCAGATTCGAAGACTTAGAACATTTTCAAGCTACTAATGCTGGTGACCTTTCTGTTGATTGAACCATGGTTTAAACCACATGTGGTTCGAACATCTTTGCCTTAGTTGATTTCCTTACTTGGTTGTCTGCACTGGCTTCTGTTGTTCTAACCATGGTTCGACGGAGTAGTGGTTCGAACAAGGGTTCGAACCACTTTCTTTATACATAGCCAAATTCTCTCCTGCTTTCTCCATGTGCCACTGTGGTTAGAACATTGGTTTGAATAGCTCCTGTTCGAACCACTTTCCTGATATCTTTCATTTTGATCTAATTCTGTCATTTTAGTTCCAGACACCTGCAATTCAAAAGAATTTCTCATAAGTACATTTTTAGACATTCATGCACCTTTTTAAACTATAAATCCACCTAATCAATCCATAATTTAAGATTATAATTGTACTTTTCATGGTACAATCACACCCCCCAACTTGAGGTTTGCTAGGCCCTAGCAAATTAGCTTAACAAGAACTCACCTTTCAGTACTTAACCTAATTTAATGTTGCGCATTATATCTCAATGTAAATTCTTTTAAATTTCCTGGTTTAACTCTCCACGAAAACCAAAAGTCAAAATAAAACTTTCATAATTACAACACTCTACCCATCACAAGGTTTTGAAACATGAACTAATTCATCATGTTCATAATCATTAGAGTATAAATCCAACTCAATCATGCATAAAAATTCTCTCAAGTTTGGACTTCAATCCTCACAGGATTTACTCTCATCAATCAATGGAGAATTGGGTACAACACTCTTGGAAGATTCTTTTATAAAGAGTAAGTGTAAAGAAAATTCAAATAAGAATCTTCCTTAAGTCAAAAACGATACAATTTAATGAATTCTCAACTTGGTGTAGCTCTATGGAAGGAATAATCCATAGCAATGAGAACCTTGAATTATTTCACATTAAAAACTTCTGTTCCGGCTCAATTGACTCCTTAGATCAGTCAGGTCTTTATGAGGTTGTAATGGGGCTAAAGGGTTGTATGTGGGACAAAAGAAGGGATGGGACGATTCAAAGAGTGCCTTGTTTGTGTATTTAATCCCTCTCTTCCCAGTACTAGTGGTTCGAACAAGGGTTTGAACCAATTTCACCATATTTCCCTTTGATTTTTTTTATATGTGTGCTTGTATCACAGGACATATCCTTGCATTACTTTTCTCTTGTCTCCTTTTTTTTTTTTTTTTTTTTTTAAGATAAACTTTCATTTCCCGTAAAAATCCACTACCTTCGATCCACTCTACCTCTTTTTAAACTTGTACACTACCATGGCACTTAGGTAGGTTGTTAACATCATATAAAGGTTAGGGTGTTGTTAAGGCTCCAAAGAATCATAAGTTCATTCATTAATGGCTCAACTTGGTTCCAAAGGATGATGAATTTAAAAGAAAAGTCAATAAGGCTCAACAAATACAAGAATTGACTACTTCACTTCCAAGGGTTCAATTGAGTTGATACATTCATCCTAATGTTCATTTTTCAAGTTAATGTGTTCCTCATTCTTACGAAGTCAAAACAAGTAAGTAGAGCTACTAAACAACATGAATGTGAAAAACATGTAAGAGTAACTTCAATCACTCAAACAAGAAAGCTAAAGCTCAAACCTCACAAAGTTAGTCTCTACTTATGGAGAATAACTACATACATTCTTGAGTTAACTTATGGCCCAAGAGTTCATACTCACAGAATTCCTTAATTCAAATTCAATTCCAAACAATTTCAAAAGTGTTGAGAAATCCATATAAACATTCAATGCCCGAGGAATCAAACACAAGAAACTCTCAAAAATGAACATCAATCAACCATGTACATACTTTGAATCAAATTATGAACCTAAAAGGAAATGCATTCATTCATTTGAAATTCAGAGTCACAATAATTCACAATCTGCTTTTGGGTTCAAAACATGTCAAAGATTACGTCAAAAGTTCAACCAAAGTCAAAAAGACCTAAAACAAAACAACAAAAACTAACTAAGACTAGAAAGAACGATAACTCCTAATTTTTTTTTTTTTTTGTGACAAAACAAAACAGCTCCTAGATCTAAGACTCAGGAGGAGGATCCTCAGATGATTGTGGTGGATTCCAAATGTTTGCAGTGGCTAAAAGCAAGTCTATCTTAGCCTCCATGGCAGCAATCCTCTTCCCTTGGCTTTGTAGTTCTTGCTTGATGAACTACTGATCATCTCTCAGCTCTCCCATCTTTACCTTCACTTCATCCCATTTCTCATTCATCCTTTTCATAAATTCCTCATTCGTGGTCCCCTCTTTACCTTTTTTATGACTTGCACTTCTTTCTCTAGAGGATGCAGTGATAGGCCCCAATGGTTTGGCCACATGCTCTCCTAGATCAGCTATGACTTTCCTCTTATAGACATATTTTATGATGAACCCAACAAATGGTAGTCCTCCAACCCCCTTCCTTGTCTTGAACAGAGCAGCAAATCAGCCATATGATAGTATATGGATAACGTCAGAAGATCTAACGGTAAAAATTTTATGAAATTTTAATATAATAAACTAGACTTTCACATATACAACTTTAATGGAGGGAAATATTTGTGGATCTAAAGTTTAGATGTCCAAAAATGAGGTGGAATTTTATTCACTATGGAAGAAAATATAATTCTAAAATCTGGAGCTAGTGTTGGCTTTTGAGCCATAACTCATAATCTAAAACTTTAAAAATTCTGATTTCTAGTGTGTGAAAATAGGACTTACAAAGAAAAAACGTTTGTAGTTTAAGTTTCTTCAATCTATAAAATAATCCTAGTGAAACAGGAGCCTTAATTGGAAACACAGATTCAGAATGTCAGAAAAAGCTATCTAGAGCTAGGCTGGGTTTGGAGGCTATATTTGAAGAGCTATCCGTTGGATGAAGCTCAAATTTGGTCAAGATATAGCTAACTTATATATCTACAAAGTCATTAATCTGAGGTAATATTAGATATGAACGTTATGAGGGTGAAAAATGGTCACAAAATTATCTCAAAAAATATGAATCTGAAAGGCAGCATTGAAAGCAAGGAAATTAAATTTTTTTCAAGGGCTAAAGTGTCTTTTCGCTTAGTAATGGAAATTTATAGATTTTTTCCTATAAATACAGTCTCAAGCTCAGATTCAGAAAGAAGAAAAAGGCAAGAAAGAAGTGCTTACAAAGAGATACAAGAAAATCCATAACCTTGCAAACATAGGGTGCTTTCTTCTTACACTTGTGCTTCATCTTTTATACTCAACATGTGAGAGTTTCTTTTTTATTTGATTGAGTGTTAAACTCATCATTATTATTGTAAGAGGGGGAATTTATAACTCTCTTAATTTATGAGAGTTGGGTGACCTCTTGTTGGTTTTGATTCAAGTGTTGGAACAAAAACAAAATATATTCTTTGAGATAGATTTGTGAAGTGATTTGGGGATAGAATCACTTGATATGAGTGATTTGGGGATAAAATCACTTGTGAAAGTTTTCTAGCACCTTAGGAAGTAATGTAGAACAAGTTCTTCAAAGAATAGTGGAGAAATCTCAAGGAAGGCCTTCAGGAGTGGACGTAAGCAACATTGAAGCCAAACCACTATAAATTGATTCTATTTTCTTCTCTTCCCTTATGTTAATATTTATTATAAATACTAGTACTCACTCTTCATTGAAAAATATTTAATATTTTTTTAGTGCATTCCATTCTTTATTATCCTTTTCATCTTGTAAAATTTGCTTTAAAGGTTGTAAGTTTTATTTGCAAAACTTTTTAAGCAACCATATTCACTCCATCTAGTGTTGCTATTTGAGACAACAATTCTTGTCATTAAGACTTGTTTTATAGTTGATTCTACAGATTCCCGGATGGCTAGTCATAGAAAATGACAATTTAAGTATATTAAAACATGATTAATCATGTATAATTAAAGGCTAAAATGAGTTAGATATGCCTAAATATTGTTTTGCTTCCATTTCATATTTACAAGAAAGCTTGGATTTAAACGATTTGAATCGAAGTAAAAAAGAGAACAAAAAAATGAAGAAATGGAGCCATGTTCGGACCTATGTTCGATCAACAGAAGCGTATAATGTAGGTAAAATCTAAGTTTCAGGAGCCTTGTTGGGACCCTTGTCCTAAAACCAGAAGCAAAATTTTCACTACGTGCTAAGACAACAGAATACTGTTCAGTGTTTGGGCTATAACTTAAGCTACAGACTTCGGTTTCAGATGTTCTTTAGCTCGTTGAAAAGCTAAGACATAGGCCTACAATTTTTGTGAAAAATTCCAAGATCCATTGATTACCCTTGAAAAGTGTTATTATGAACGCCATAACTTAGCATTAGAAGCATGCATTACTTAATAAATTTCCAAGTTTTGTTAATCTTTATCGCTTATTTGGTTTATTCTCTTTAATTCAAGGAAGAAGAGGAAATAATTGTGATTAGCAATCATAAAGATGAGGAAACTAACAAAAACGAGCCTTTGTTGCCCACACAAAGAGCTCTGATTCAGACTAGAGCAAGAAAAAGGAGAAGTCAAAGTAGACACTTGGTCCAAACCATCTCCCAAATGGCCCAGACCATTGCAACATTATCGGAGAAACATCAACACACTATGATCCTGACCATAGCCATAGGTGATCCGGACCATTGGGGTTGGAGGGATGTTTTTGGAATTCGTTCCAACCGTCATATTCAATTTTTACAGACTATTTCTTTAGTTTCTTTAGCTTCTTTTCATTATTTTTTGAAGAATGTTCTTGCCTATTCTTGGAGTTTTCATTAATGCATTGTCAACATTGTTTACCTTTCACGTTGTTTCAAAGTACGATAACTAAAGTTTTAGTTTAAATTCAATGAATGCTATTTCTTATCTTGTTTTTATTTTTATAGCTTGTGTTGTTATTAATTCCATGGTAGGCTAAAATCCTTGTTCGTGATTCAATGAATCAAGAAAGGGTGGATTATTATGAACATTGTGATGTGCATAGATCTGTGTGTGTTGTGTAAAAACGTACACGTAGAGATCTATACTTTTCTGATTTAATTTTATTCATTTCAAAACCATTCGAAAAGCAAAAACCATTGATCACATACGCAAAAACCATTGATCGCATTCTCTGTAATTACTGATAAGTATATTTGCATCTCAATTTTCTTCTATAATTTTTGATATGAATACGTTAAATCTAAACCCTAATATTTAAAAAAAAGAAATTATCTGGTTTTATAATCCTAAATGTTAATATAAAACTGAGTCAGCGAAATTTTATAAGCTTTCATGAAGACATCTTTCCGATCTATTTTTCCTTTCCGTGAAACTTAGATTGTGTCTTAAGACACATCACTTTGTGAAATAATCAATCCAGCCGGAATTGAAAGTTGAATCAAGTTTTTTATCTATTAGTTACATTACATCCTTTGATTTTAGTTATTTGCTGCTTTAAATTGTGAATTTTTATATTTTAGTTAGATTAAGTTTAATTGAGAATTTGCAATCATTTATAATTAGAAATCAACCCAAAACCTCCAAACACTTGAAATTGTTACATTTGAACTAGTTAGTAACTTTCTTTTTTCTTTTGAAACTTAGAAATTAAAACAGTAGGTTCCTTGTGGATTCGACCTCATTCTTACTGAGTTAAAACTACACTACACACCCTTGCACTTAAGGGTATTTTTAGACGTAATTTCTAGAGGTAGTCAAGTTTTTGGCACCGTTGTTGAGGAATCTAATCTTAGTTTTTAAGTTGCTTTAGATTAAAGTTTATTTACTGTCTTTTATTTAAAAAAAAAATTCTTAAGTTTTTGCTTATGTTTCTTTTACAAGGTGATCTCAAGAAAAGAATTTATAAATTGCGAAAAGAGATCGAATCTTCGGAAATCCAAATTCAAAAAGAAGAAGAATAACTTGAGCTTTTCAAAACTTTTGAGCGAAGAAGGGAATTCCATAGAAATCTTATTAATTTAGGATTTAATTTAAAAATTTACTATAGAGAATTAAAGTATTTTCATAAAAATCTTTTGATTTCCTAGAATTCCATTTTTTGTTTATCTAGCTAATGAGTGCTTGGAATCGTGGGGAAGACAGTAGATTAATACGTCCTAAAATCATTAATATTCCTTTTAATACCAAAAGTCTCTTCATAGAAGTTCCTCTATCATCTAATCCTACTTCTACGATAGAAATGGTAGAAAATAATCAATCCATTATTTCTAGACATTCAATGAGGGATATACTCCAACAAGATTGTCATGCACCTGAATCTTATATAACGTGGCCTGAAAATCAAAGACCTTTCAATTTTAAACCTAGGATGATCCAACTTCTACCAATGCTCAAAATAATCTTGAACAAATTCAAGATGTCACGACCCTTAGAAATGGTAAGGTAATTGACCAAACCATTCATCATAAGGTGGCTGAGCCTGAGATATTTGGAACCTACGCGGATAGTGGAAGATCAAATACAGACGGAGGATCAAGTGACATTAAATGAGAATGAGGAAGCACAGCAGGAAGACGTAGAAAAAGGGAAGGAAACAGAAGGTGAAAAGAAGTAGAGGTTACTCCAAGGGAATATGTTCCCAAACCACCATTCCCTTAATGATTCCTAAAATCAATGAGAGACGCTCAAGCTGCAAAAATATTAGAGGTGTTCAAGCAAGTCAAAATCAATATACCTTTAATTGATGCAATTAAGAAAACTCCTACATATGCTAAATTCTTAAAGGAATTTTGCATAGTGAAAAGAAGGCTAAATGTGAAAGAAAAATCCTTTCTAACTGAATAAGCTAGTGCTATACTTCATGGTCGTATACCCCCTAAGTATAAGGACCCTGGATGTCCTACTATTTCATGCCACATAGGGGATTATTATATTAGTCGAGCATTGCTTGATTTAGGGGCAAGTGTAAATTTACTCCCATACTCAATTTATGAACAATGGGGTCTAAGAGAAATAAAGCCCACTCGTGTGACACTTCAACTTGCTGATAGGTTTGTTAGAGTCCCACGAGGAATAGTTGAGAACGTATAAGTTTAGGTCGAGAATTTTTGCTTCTCAGTAGATTTCATCATACTGGATACACGACCCTTAACTAATGTGTCTGCTCTAAATTCGGCACCTGTTATATTAGGCAGACCATTACTTGCTATTTCAAATGCACTTATCAATTGCAACAATGGATCAATGAAAATGTCCTTTAGAAATATTGAATTTGAGACTAATATTTTCCATGTAAGTAAATAGCCAAATGAACAACCTGATATGCAAGAGGTACATTTCATAGAAACCATAGTGTAGGATTATGTAGATCATGAATTCTTAGAGGATCCATTGGAGAGAGCTGAAAAAACACACGTGTACTATGCTAGATATCCCAAGCAATCAAGAACGTAAATAATTGAAAGCAGAAGACAACATATGTGGCGAGGAAATCCACATAGGAAACTCCTCTAAAAACTTTCACTAAAAACAAACGTTGGTTACAAACTCAAAGCTCTCGATAGATCGACTCCTCG
>QLOD02000013.1:19488240-19498586 GCA_003260245.2 Sideroxylon spinosum | reverse complement strand
GGCAGCTCTGATTGATTGTTGAACTTACTAACTCTATGTTTGATTGACCGAAAAGAACAAAGACAACCTAATATTTTAGTAAAAGGTTCAGCTAGGTCTAGTCTATACTAAACAACACGAACACGCCTTTTTCTTTATTAAGAACAAACCGGTTAGCTACAAGGGCTTCCTCGGCGCGGAAAGCATCGAGGATGTAGGACTTGCTACGAGTAGTTGCAGTGGGCATGAAGCAGAACATCGGAATGGACTACTTAGTCTGGTTTACGCAAGGGATGAGGCTAGAGAATCTACTTTTGACTTATAGGATCGCCTAGGCCATGCCCTTATTATCCCATTCTTTAGGAATCGAGCAAAGCTTTTTATTACAGCTAGGAGCACATCCTGTGCTTATAGTGACACCCGGAAGATCATCATGCTCGGCGGCTAAGGGGAAACAGGATCCGCCATGGCCTCAACCTGCGAATCGGGCTTAAGAATTGGATAATGATAAGGCGTTGTATTCCATTCCCATGTCGAAAGACATGGTTTCATTTAAGGCTACAGACTCGGCTTCTTTCACAGAGGATGTTGGGATCTGTCCTAAAGGAATTTCCCTTGCACCGGGATCCACACTACTTCTTTAACGTCAAATAAAACTAAAGCAAGAACAGTTTCTCCTTCCCTTGCTTCTTATGAAAGCGATTCCTAACACCGGTTATTTGAAATGGCAGGGGATACCGCTATTCCACTTATTTTACGATCATATCTCTTTCAACTTGAGGAATTTATTTGAAAGAAGAGACAAGCGCAGTTACGCCTTTTTCTAATCCCGGATAAGCAGCTAAGAGCCTTTCAATAGCGCAGCGGATCTTGCTTAAAGACTCTACTTAGTGAGTTGCCTACCCCCGCTGGTGGACTAGTTTAGTTAGAGGATGGGACGATAGAGCTCAAATCAATCGAATACCGTTCGTGACCTGACCCTAGGATCAGTGGGTAAGTCGAATCCGGGTAGGAAAAAGTAGGCGATGATAGATATTCTTCGGATTTGCTGCTTGATTTTATTAAGAAAATGGAATCTATTCTCTGCCCTGTCTAATATTACTAATCGGGTAAGTCTGCTTTTCTGCTTGATTCCGCTAGCCATTCCTCTCTGTCAACGCTTGGCCACTCTATTGCTATTGTCGCCTTCCAGCCCGCCCTTGGCTGGCTTCACCCCTTCTCCAGTAGCCCTGCCTCCAACCTTGAGCCATTTTTGTGTGACTTATTAAAGGCTTCCTTCCTCCGTTGCTTCAGAAAAGAGAAGAGCGCCAACGGCAACAGCTAATTCAGCTAAATCAATGGCACGTGGGAGCCTTCCTAAAAGAAAGAATTGACTTACCTTGCTGCTTTGATTAGGACTTTGCTTCTCTAAAGAGATTTCCCGGTGTTTTCTCCTCCCTTCTAGTCTAATCTAGTTAGTAGCCCATCCTCCACCAGGAGTTCAGAGTCGACAGGAGCGAACAGATAAGAGCTATACCACACACCTGCTGTCTTCTTCCTTCAACCCTGCTGCTTGGCATGGAAGGCATTCTCGCAAGAGAAAAGCAATTCAACTTGAGCAATTCGTATTATTATTCCGGGAGCAGAAGTCAAGTCTTTTTTCACAACCATGCTACCACGCCTACCTCTAATTGAGCAATCCTTGTGAATAGCTGAAATCCTACTGCCAAGCTAGTGGGATCGATCTCTTCTACTATTGTCTTTCCTTTGAATCTTGAGAACCTTACCCCGGAACAATGCCATTAAGCTTCCCTGGTCCCGACATGACTGACTGGGCGAGGAAGAACAGCGGAGGCAACCTCCACTCGGATCAACTACCTTGACTTTAGAGATGGGAAAGGAGTCAGAACAGATAGCCATTTCCCCTGAGCCAGGCGAGGATGAAATGAATGCCTTTAGAATGCCCGACCCACCAAGACCTATTGCCCTTACTCCAACAGATTCAAAGCGGGTAGACCTTTAGATTAGACAATTCCTACTGCTGTGCTAAAGGCTAGAGAGGCAAGAAGAAGAACATCTTACTCAACAAGAGTTAAGGAAGAGATGCACCTAGCGGATAGAGAAAGCTTTTCACATTCTCCTTTCTATGGGTACAAAGAAAAGAAGACCAAGAAAATCTCGACCTCGACCAAACCAATCTCAAGTAGAAGCCAAGGAAGGACTATCACCGGATTCGTTCAAAAGAACAGATGCCAGACTTCGCTAAATCAGTCTATTTCTCCTTGCAGCGGGGGAGGCGACTCTGATCTTCACGTTACGAGGGCGCCCTAGAACCAGGACCCGGAAAGGCTACTGAGTCACTTGGCTTCGTTCACTCCTAAAGAAGTTAATCCCGGGAAGTGAACTCCGAAATCAGTTACCTCGGGTTCAGGTGAGGAGGAATTGAATCTGCCTGGAGCGAGCCAGGTCTGGGATCTTTCCCCATAGCCTTCTTTCTTTATTCTTTATCGCCTGGTCTTTCTTTCGTATGGGACGTGGGATCTTTCTTTACTAAATCCATTTACCTTGCTAGCCTAAGGCTTAAGAGTTCTCCCTTCTAACCAAAAGGAAACCAAGGAAAGCAGTCAAGCCGAAACCGGTGCCATCCTCAAATAACCCAATGGGCGTGCGAATATCTGCTTCGAAAGGACCAAGAGAGTCTTTATTTACGCTATTCTTCGCATCTCGAGAGAAGCAGTCGATTAGTGAGCATCCCATCTCATAAGGAATTAAGGCCCTAGCTTGGTTGCGGGGGAGAAGGACTAAGGATCAGTCTAATGGGACCTAGAGGAGATAGAAGCTGTAGTTAGTGAGTTGCCTGCCTTCGGGCTGAACTGCTGACTGACGAAATGACTTATTAAGTTAAGAGTAGCCTAGCAATGCTCAAAGATCTCGCCTAGCGGGAAGGATTGCTGCTAGATTCTATACCAACGCATTCTCTCCATCAAAGAAGGAAAGTCGAATCGCAAGGGTACGAAACTACGCTATGAAACGCAATCCACCCAAGCCAATCTCGCTGGCAGGTAAGGAAAAACTATCAGCTTCTTCAATGGGCGATCCTTTTCCTCTTCTAGCTCGTAAACTCGCTCCTCTTATTCTTTCTGTTTATGTTCACCTAAGCTAATTCTTTACTTGCTTTCGAGCTAACTTGGCTTGGTGCCGGGAATGGAATCACAGCAAGAGACAGGGCTAATGGTTGGTTCTGTCTACTATATATGATTGATATCCTTGAGGCGCTTCTTCTCTCCCTTAAGAGGCGGGAGAAGAAAGAGAGAGAACTCGTGGGAGACTTGAAATTTCAATCTCTTTTCATTAAATTGATTCCTAACAGGATTGGCAAATGTCACTGTGCGTAACACATCTAATTGGAAGTGGAATGAAGATAATGCGCTTTACTCTTTCATTTGTAGCTGGATTACCCGGGCTAACTTTCATCTGTTCTGTTTAGTTTTTCACTAAGCCTCATCTGAGGAGGAAGGATTCGCTCCTTGATTACTTTTCAAATAAAATTAACATTCTTTAATCACTTTCTCTCCCCGATCTTATTAGCTTAGTAGCAGCCGTGGAAGTCACAGTAGTTGTAGCAGAGTAAGCTAGAAGATGACCAATCCCACCCCATCATGATTGGTGGCGACTCGGATGGAATATGATTTACTAGCGCAGGAGAGAGAGTTAGCCTTCGCTTTGGCTACTTTACTACGACTACGCTATTCAAAGCAGAGAGAAAGTTCTTCGGATTTGATGCTTGATTTTCTTATTTACCTTCGCACCTTGAATCTTTCTACTCCGGCTACAGAGCCTTTTTTTGAAATCTCACTCTGCTTAAGACCAGTAATGCCGACTCTGATCGTTCCTGGGAAAAGACTAGTTCTATTCTTCGATCTCTCAAGTGAGAAGATCAGGGTGAAAGAAGAGAGGCAAGTCTCATGAAATTGTCAAAAAACAAGCCTCACCCCTAGCTTGTGTAGCCTATGCGAAGCAAGCCGGAACTGGGGTACTTTACTAAGCATTGAACTTCTAGCTATTCTTCCCGAAAGAGTGAAAATCACTCTCCTCCTCGCTTACCTTGAGCCTTCCACTCCTACTTCTAGGTTAGGCCGACAAGACTTCCAGCGCGCTTACTCCTTCAACGGCAACTGCAGCTAAGACTGCTTATTCCTTGTTCCACATTCGACCATGAGTTCAGCGTTGACAAGAGAGAGGGCGTACTTTTATTATGATTGATAGGCGGACTTCACTCCCTTTGAGCTAACAGCCAAGAAGAGTTCACATTCAACTTCCTTACCTTAAAAAACAAAACCATGAGCAGCCGGAGTTTCTTCTTATTTAATCATTCCCATAGATTGCTAGTAGTTTAGTTCCATTCGTTCGCTTTAGAAAGGGTGGTTTGGTTACCCCTGGTCTTTCCTTATTCTAGATAAGGCACGCGCAGGTGATCTAATTAATGGACTAGCTTCACTAAGACTAAGTCGATATTCTATAGCGACTGCCGGACCATTCCATTCATTGTCTTCTTCTCAACCTCTCCTCGGTTACTCTGAACTACCAAGCCAATCTCCAGTCGAAGGAAAGAAGGACTGCTTCTATTCTTTGCCTACTTCTGTAACCCCCTATTCTTGCAAGAGACGGTTTGTCCACTTCCTAGCCAAAGCCCAATTCACCACGTGAAAGTTAGTCACTCTCAATAGCTCCGGTTTGGGTTCAGATCTCATGCCTGGCTTGCTTTAACCTACCTCATCCACCGCCCTGACGAAATTCAGTAATTCCAGATCAGGGAGCCACTTCGTTCGGATCCGTGGAACTACCAAGGAAGAATTGGGCTTGACTGCGCCAATAGACATTCTCCAATAGATACATCATTCAGAAATCGGGCAGTAGATCGGTGCGCGCAAACATATCTTCTCGGACAGAGGGACCGGAATTCACATGGAGCGAGGGGTTTACCCCGTGACACGTGTAAGAACAATCGATTCAGCAGAGAAAGATTGGGCACTGGAAAGGCGGTTATGACATACTTGCTACGTGTTCCACATCTCTTTCCTCAAGATGCTTGGGAAAGGGAAAGCTCATCTCACTTGACATTCAGCACGCAGCGGGTCAGCTAACTGGGTACCTTAAAAGATGGACAGACTCTTTCGTAAAACGGACCTAGGGAGGGCAAGCGGAGTCCCTTGTTCTGGCCGGGCGTAGGTTCGCTGGAAAGTGACCCGGGAGGCCTTCTGTTCACAAGGGGGAGGTCCCTGCCATTCTTGCACTCACGCTGGTCTGCCCGAACATGCAACTGCATTTGAGTAGAGTGCATAAGCACGGAACGAGCCATGAGCGAATGGGCATACTATTCAAGCAAACCTTCCTTCGAATCAACCGACGAAAGTACGAAACGGAGATAGAGGAACGGAAAGGTCAGGTAAGACTACAGTCACTAGACCTACTTCAGCCAATGCTCCTGCCACTTTCTTTCATTTGATGAATGCGGCCCTACATTGACCCTTGAGTTCTTTTTTACCTCGATGATATCGTGGTATACAGCCTAACTCAAGACCGACAGGAATGCGTCATCGAGACTTCGAACCAAGATAGGCCTCGTTATCCAACGACTGCGTGATGATAACTCCGCCTTAGCTACCGGACTGCAACGGTCCTCATAGATGTGGGGCCCACTTTATGTCTTGGCTCGCGTGGAATGTCTATATCGATTTTACGTTCATCATCTTTATCATCAAGTAATTAGGGAATATCTAGACCTTTCTTTCGTGGATCATGATCATGGGCAAGCGTGACTGGAAGCGCTAATGCTATTGTAGCAGCTCCTTAGCCTCCATTAACTTCTTTCAGTCCTCAATTCTCTCTTTGGAAATGTGTATCACCATACACATCATCTCATACCAGATACTGAATCTAGGGCTAAGTTCCAATCTTTCAACCTTACGAGAGTTCCCGGGTCTATTAGGGAGGTCCTCCGCGCTAGTTACTGAGATTATGAATCTGAGCTTGCTTTTTCCCTAAAGGCTTTCAAAAAGTGAATTCTCTCAATCTAATATCGCCTCTTTCCAAATTATTAACTCCATTTGTTAGAGAAAGCTAGGTTTCCCTAAGGAAGTCTCGCTCAGTGTCATCGTTCCGATGATCACCTTCAGGTCAGGATACTGAAATGGAATGGATTGCATTCCAATCTTGCCTATGATGTTGATGACTTTCCCCAGCGTATGTAGATATCCTATCCCTTTTCCCTTTCAGCGGCTTAAAGGCTGGAATTGACGGACCGGACTACTACGTGTCGTTGCTTGGCGGTTCCTTTTCAATCTAAAAGAGCAAAAGCGGCATCCTAACTATGAAAGTGAAAGAGCGAGCTCCTTCTTACCCTAGACATCATTGAACCGGTTCTGCTCGGGGATTCTTGCCTTGCATAGAATCTTGGCTAAGCCTTAGGCTAGTGAGTCCAAAGAGTCAGAGCAAGGAGTTAGATACCATACTTCACTCAATCAGTATAAGCCGGAAAGCAGGCAAAGTCAAGCAGTCAAGCGGGTCGGCATCTATCTGCAGTAGGAGTAGGACGTAGCACATAAGAGGGTCTTAGGAATTGATCTAGATGCCCAGAAGAGGATGCTATCGAATGCCCTCTTTGACGGGGTTGTGACAGACTAGGTTGTGCAAGAAGCCAATTATTCGACCATCTTTTCCAATAGTGATAGTGCCATTTAATTGATGCTATCGAAGAAGAAGGAAGGCTCCGACTAATTTCCTTAGAAGCGTCTGTCTCATACCAAATGTCTTAGAGAATCTGCAGCTCTAGAGGAAGGATCAATAGTTCAGCTAGCCACGCACACGAGGAGGATTCATCTTTCAACAGCATTTCTGATCTTAGCGCTTTCGACTTCTCATCGAAGATGCCCATAAAAACCTCTTTCGGAAGAGATGGCATCGAAAAGGTTTCGATATCCTGCTTTTCTTTTGCCAAAAAGTCCTAGATATGCCGCATCCACCGGTAATGGCCGATAGTACTAATCCTAGGTGCCTTAAAGAGGGGAGTTGGCTGTCCTAACTTCTTTCGGGGAGTAGACCACGGACATCGAATAAATAGGCTCTTCCGGTCCCTTTCTACGAGTATGGATGGCAGGTATCAGTTATGCGTACCAGACCTGTACTTGTGCTATCGAAAAGGCAATGCCCAATTCTTTCCTAGGCAAAAAGTGTACCTGCAGTAACTCGAGCAGGCACCTCTCCATTCACCTTTCGAAGTCGACAAAGGGTTAGTTCATCACATAAGTACGCTTCCGAATGACCAACCTCTTTCGTCAGGTGTAGCATATTCAATCAACGTCATTCGTCTTCTCTCCCTTCCGTCAAGTGGCTTCACACGTTGGTCGCCTTCTTAACTTGCTACTTCACTAGCACGTAAAGTCTCATCCACTAAGCGCTAACTTTCTGCCAGGCCAGGATATACCTTATTCGCGCAGTACCATACAAGAAAGTGATGGCACAACGAGAATAGAGGCCAAGAAGAAACCTAGAGGTTGCAGCAAACCGAACAAGCCGAGAATCGCTGGGATACTTGTCCTTATTTGTCGGTGCCTGGAATACATTGACTCCAAGACCAGAACAGAACGGACCCAAGCGAAAGCAGTGGTCTGATTAAACAAAGCCTCTATTAACATTCCTTGTATCGACAAAGGAAATCTATCCGTTGCCGACGATAGGTCAAAAACGAAATAGATTATTTAGCTTAGACAGACGAGCAAGAGGTGCAGTCTGATTGAATGTTCCATCACATGGCAACATTCTTCAAATCTTCATGCACCAATCGTGAGCCGGTCTAAGCAAAGCTTGCTTAAGCGCGTTTGGTATCGCAAACACGCGAACCTTACCTGCTCCCTCTTCCTTAAAGGCGAGACGTCCAGGGCTGAAAGTGAGCAAACCATTTTCGTCCGACGTCCAGCGCATTCGTCCAATCTTTCTGCGACAATAGCCATAGGCAAAAGTCAAAAGATAGGAGAGGACGTGCCCAGCTCTACAATAAATCAAATCCAAGTCGAAAGTTGCTGTATACATCGACCAAGGAAACGACGTAGAGTCTGGATCCTCAACGCCTTTCCGCGGGAGGACGCGGAGTCCAGAAGTAACAGAACACTGGAGTTATATATCCAGAGGCCCACTCAAGATTAGCTTGTTTTAAAGGCCATGTATTCATCCTAGACCGACGACTAAACTCAGAAGTCGGAGAAAGGATCATCATCTTATTCCATAGGTAACCTTAGAATATATCCCAGATCATTCTATGGAATGGCGATCCATATTTTGAACATGATACCATATCATTGTTCTTATCGCGAACCGATGATGCAGTCCACTGAGTAAGCCAACGTAATCCGAGAACCGTAGGAGTCGAGAAGAAAGGTGGAACATACCTTTCAGCAAGCTCGACACATTTACCTTTACTTTAAAGTCGAGAAGCAGATCGACCGGAGTGGTAGAAGGTAGGCAAACTATTCTTGAAATTAGTTCGCTTTGCTAATTTAAAAAGAGATTATAGTGACAAGTAGAATTTGACTAACTTGTCAGCCTTCTCATCCCGTCTCAAACTCATATGTCTGTGAAAAGACGGAATGCATCGCGGTATACCGCTTCTTGTGTTGCTGACCGGAAACGGTAAAGCTAAATGCGGATCAAATGTCCTGCCATAATACCTTTGTAGGCACACAGCAGAACATTTTAGATAGAGTGCCCCATTTAACCACCCTACTTTCTTCCGTTTAGCATAAAGCCACCGAACAAACAAGTATATCGCTAAACAGCGCTCCTTGGTCAAGCGCCTGAAGAGGCCCTTATTGAACAGTCCAGTTACGCGACAAGGGATTTCCTCCGCCACGAACGCACACTTAGCCACTTCAAAAAGGTTGGACGAACTCTCCCCAGTCAAACAAAAGGATGGAAGGACTTTCGCTTGTTAAGTAACGTACCCGATATAATTTCCACTAACTCGAATTTCGGTACTCAATTCCTTCGTTCTCAGATCTTGACTCTTCTTTCTTTATCGACGAAGGAATTGGTCCCTAGGGTCACTAAGTAAGTAATAGCTTAAGAGTTCCGGCATACTACTCTATTATGATACCGAACCGTTGGTGAACTTAACTACTTTGAGAGTAGAGTTAGGCCTTTTTTTCTGCTGTGCCTGGGGCATGAGTAGACTGCTTTCCTTATCTGTATTCGGTACATTTTCTTGTCTAAGATAGAAGGTCTTCCCTCATCACATGTCCCATTTGAAAGTTATTCCAATAGTCAATGAGCAGGAAGAGGTTTAGGAAGTTGATTCAAGCAAGAAAGGCAAGTCCATTGACTTGGCTATGATTCCCATCGAGAAAGAAGAGTTTACAGCTACCGGCACCGACTCGAACTAATATAAGATCTACCTACTAGTAGGTAGTGCCTTCCTCCAAGACCTCTTATGCTTATGCCGACTCTGATCTTTCCTTTGCTTCTCTTGAGCCGAATGTGGGATTGATCCCTTCTATGGGTGTGGCTAATTCGGCCATTTAACAAAGAAAGACGGACTCTCCTGCTTGAACTGATAGCTATTGCGAATTAAACTTGAGAAAAGATAGGCTTTTGCCTTGTTCACTCAGAGTTCTTTTTGAAACAGAATAGAATGCCCCTACTAAAGCACCAACTGCAGTTATTCCCCCAAGAGCGGAAATAGCATCGGTTATTTCTTCAACACAGAATCTCTCGTGACCTACCTGAGTATAAGAAAGAATGGAAAGAAGCAAAAACCGCACCAGTTTCGTCACCAGTGAACAGCGCCTCTACGCCTTTCGCTCGGTCTTTAAAGCCTGGTTTCCTAAAGAAAGAATCCAGAGAATGGCTTTCCTCAGAGCTGAACCGCCGTGAATAGAACCAGCGCTTAAACTTAAAGAAGAGTAGGATCAGAAGTCAAGTCTCATCCACTCATAGATATTTTTCTCGATTCTTTGGCCTTTTGTGATCGAAACAACCAAGGGTTGTCAGCCTACATAACCTACCTCCCAGACTAAGGGAAGAAGGTATCAGATCCCTGTAGTTCGAGACCCCTTTTGTTAACCCAGTTCCTGTACGTGGAATGAATTCCAGTGAGTAAAGTAGTCTGGGGAAAAGAGAACCCCTACCCACTCTCCTTTCCCCCCAAAAAGGGGCCCCGTCCTCGAGAAGACTCAAACGACAACCGAACCTACGGGCGGGGCTTATTTACCGTACAATGAGTGAGCTTGCTCGTACTTATTGATTTCTTCATAGGTAAGACAAAGCACTTTCTCTTAAGAATGCATCTGGTTCTATTTTTCTTTCGTTAGTTAACCCACCTTTTTCTAAAAGAGATT
>QLOD02000013.1:19442741-19465713 GCA_003260245.2 Sideroxylon spinosum | reverse complement strand
CAATTCGTGCCCTTGTGCCGAAAACGTGCCCACTTAGACCGTGCCGAGTCGTGCCGTGCTGGGTCAATTCGTGCTCTTGTGTCGAAAACGTGCCCACTTAGACCGTGCCGGGTCGTGCCGTGCCAAGATTTTATCGTGCCAAAGATGTGTCGTGCCATCTTCTAACGTGCCGTGCCCGTGCCGTGTCCGTGCCGACCCGACCCGTTTGACACCTCTAGCTGATGCCTGAGCTCATCAGGTGGCCATCCAAAACATTCTGGTATCACATTCACACAGATAATCAATCACCTCTATCCAACATTCGCATACATGTATACACAATTCAGAGAACCTTAGTTCTATAGGCCACATATAGAAAAACAGACCAAAATTAATAGATCCGAAACTATGGTTTTGAATAAGCACAACAATCCGAGACTATAGCTTTGAACAAGCACAACAAATAAGGATAAATTAAATAAACAAAAACCAAAAGATCTAATAGGTCGGAGAGAGGAGTAACTACTGATTTTTTGGGAAAAAAAAATACAATAGATTTGTATTAATCTTAGATTTTTATATATACGGAAAAACGAACCAGAGTGAGAGAGATCCCATATTGTTGAGAGGCCCAAGCTCTTCAAGCTATTCAGATCAAAGAAAGAGAGTGGAAAATAAACTAGGCTTTTTCTTAGTACTCCCACGATGCCCTCTCTTCCATTTGTGTCTCTGAAAATTAATTCATGAATTTTAAGCAGTAAATAACTTTTTTTCTGTTATGAAAAATATTTGCTAGGAAAACACTTTCTTAGCATTTACGTTTCCAAATAATAACCAAAATTAAGAAAAATATTTTTTGTGGAAACAAACGAAATTGCAATGTGAAATATTTTCTAAACACTTTCACGTAAATTTTAAGAAAACATTTTTAAAAATATAAATAAATATATTTTTCAAAAAAAATTCTAATTTAATATAAAATATTTTTTGAAATACTTTTAATTAAGAATTGTTTTTAAGAATATAGAAGAATATAATTTTTCAAAAATTATTTTGTATTGAAACAAGCGGAATGTAAGTTAAGAAACAATGTTGGCTCTGAATACCGCCTACACATTGAAGAAAAATCTACGGTCAGAACGCAAACCCCATTTCCTCGTGGGAAAAAAACAAATAGCTAATGCAACAATACTCCGAACTACTAGTAGTATATTACTTCCCTCGTTTACCCTAGAACGTTTGAAAGATCGAAAAACGTGACCAAGGACTTCCCAGCTTTAAAAATGTGGAAAATTCCACCACAAACAGCTGCAGCCAAACTTTAGAATCGTCAAACCGCCATTTTATTAATATCCCCGTAAAATTGTACCATTTTGATTCTGCCGTAAATTTGGACTAGTCAGGGCCTCCAAGTTGGTTTTAACGAAATTGATTTTCAATTATAATTTTCAAACATTAAAAGAATTATTTCCCTATCTAGCTTTGCTGTTTAAAACCAGCATGTTTGTTTTGCTGGCAACAAAGATAAATTTTATTGAGTAATTTTTATCTTTGCTAAATTAATTTAGAAGAATGAATGACAATTATGTTTGTTTTTGTTGGTAACAAAAGATAAATTTTCTTTAGTAATAACGAGAAGCAATAAAAGATAATTTTTTTTCACTATCTAATTTTTTTTTCACTATCCCATAAAATATTTTTTTAGAATTAAAATAGGTAAACCTTTATTGATGTGAATGAATAACGAAAAATAATAATTTAGAAGAATAAATGACAATTATGTTTGTTTTGTCGGTAACAAAAAATCATTTTATTTAATAATAACGAGAAGTAATAAAAGATAATTTTTTTTTTTCACTATCCCATAAAATATTTTTTTAGAATTAAAATAGGTAAATCTTTATTGGTGTGAATGGATAACAAGAAATAATAAAGGATATTTTTTCTTTTTTTTTTTTTTTTACTATTCCGTAAGATATTTTTTTATCATTCTCCTTCAGACAATATTCTCTACCATTATTTAAAAAATAGTATTTGCGACTTTCTTAATTATTATTAAAATAAAATTATTATCTTCGCAGAATTATCACTTCGTACCAAACTCTCTCTAACATTACCATTGCCACGGTGCGTACAGAGTCATACAAAGCCTATGTGGTCCAAATTTGCGTCATATTTAACAAGAACTAAGAAAAATAAATGATATATTCCCTCGAAATTGTTTCATATATAAGATGAAATACAACTCCTAGCAATTTAAGGATTTCTACATTCTAATATAATTTCTGTACCGAATTCGCCATTGCAATTAAAATGATTAGGCACCGATTTCCAACTCACAAACCAAGACCACCACCTGAATCTCACAATCTCTTCACCATTTTCTCAGAAGAGCCAAAACTGTAACTTATACATATATACATATATATATATAAGCGCATGTGTATATAATAGCATGACAAAAATTTGTAAAAATTACCACATAAATAACAGAAATTATTAATTATTCAACGAGAGTGCAAATTGAAATATCTGAGAATTAAAATTCGAATTGCACATATGCATGTGGTTCAATTGAACAAAAAAAATTTGCATCCAAACAATTAACTAATCGCATAGCAAAAAGAAATAACTAATTTGAAGATTAGGCCAACGGCTGTGTACATTTGAGTATAATGTACCCGAGTCAGCCTGAACAAAATGGGTTAACTTTGCCTTTTCAACTCCCCCGAATCTCACTAAAATCTCAAATCTCATCTAACTCTTTCGTTTTGGAAGTCTAAATCGAAAATGGCTGCCCAAAGAATTCCAGATATTTACATAAATGCCCCCCTATTTGTATTTTTTCACTGCCGAAAACCAAATCGCCCTGGCTGAGTCGGATAACGAATACCAAACGGATCAACCGAGTTGGCAAAGCTATGAGTGAACCCGCTCGAGTTCTGCGGGAAGAATCCCGAATTCTCAACTCGCTGAGTTCTGAGTCCGCTCTGAACCTCCTCGTCTACAGCGCCACCAAACTTTTCCCCTCGCGATCCCACGTGGCAGAGCGGTGGTATGGAAGGGACGTACATGTCATTATAAATATTGTTGTTGTTCGAATTCAAATGGCCGGGAGCTTGACCGCCCGGAACTAATTCCGGCAGCGAGGTAGCTCCGGCAAGGCTCGCCCAGTCGAAGCTGCCGGAATTCATGAGGCTCTGAAGGTTGAGCTTATCATCGTGGTGCATAGCTTTCAGAGAGTTCATTCGCGGCGAAGTATAGTCATTGATCTCCGGCAACGACTCCAACATGTCGTCGAACTGAGATGAACAAGATGACGACGAACCGAGGCTATAATCTTTGGTCGTAGCCCCGGAAATGGGTTTTTGGGCGCTCGAATTCTTCTTGTAGATTCGACAGAGAACCCAATCATCCAACTGAAACACGAAACACAACACTCAAATCAGCAAAATATATATACATAGTTTGACGAATCCAATTCAACATGGTAGTAATTACAGCTAGCAAGCGTAGATTATTTTCGTACCTTTGCGCTCCCATTTTTTCTATGAGGCTCGGAAAGTCTATATTCATGCATGATCCAATTCGTCTTCATTCCTTTTGGGGCTTTACCCACGTAGAAAACCAGAGCTTTCTTGATACCAACCCTTCTTCCCTCTGTGGTTATCACCTTATCAGTTCCGGTGGCCTTCCAATACCCAGACCCGGCAACCCTGTTTGGTCGAGATCCATTTGGGTACTTCCGATCTCTTGGACTGAAGAAATACCATTCTTTCTCCCCAAACATGGCCTTACCTGAAAACCCAAACACCAAAAAAAAAACCCCATATTCAGATTAATTACACAAGAATTGACAAAACGATGAAAAGATTTACAAATCAATCAAATCTTACTTGGTAAAACCCACGGGTCGAATTTGTACAGATCAATCTCAGCTATAATCGGCAAAGAGAAGTGGTGACCTGCAACTTTCCGGCACAGATATTGAACCAGAAGCTCTTCATCAGTCGGGTAGAACCGGAAACCCGGCGGTAAGCTCAGCTGGGAAAGCGGATCTGTCTCGGGCACTCCCATTTTCCGCCAAAATTTTTAGAGAGAGCAAATAAACCGAGGGAGAGAGAGAGAGAGAACTTGAATTCTCTAAGATTTCTTTTCTCTCTTTTTCTTTTTTTTTTTCCAAAGGAAGAGTGGTGGCGGTTACTTATATAGGCAAAAACTGACCGAATGATAAGAACGCAAGATCCTTCCCTACCGTTCGAAAAGTGGGGCCCACATGAGTTTATCACCGTTAGCAAAGCGCCACGTAGAAAGAGTTTACACGTCACCAAGTGCCCGACCTTATCCGAACGTTCCGGGTATATGCCAGCTAAGCACCCGCAAGGCTCAAGTGCATGAACCGTCAAGAAAAACCCAAAGCCCCGGTGAGTCAGTACCCTTACAAAGGACACGTGCCATTTGTTCTAAATTATTTAATTTTAAAGTTAGTCACGTGGCTCATTGCATGGTTAATCCAACGAACTTCTGAAATTCATCACCTCACATCGTCCTATATATTTTTTAATTTTTGATGTTATACTATATAAAAGTCTAAAGGCAGACGTGGAAATACAACAATACTGATTTCATTACTCCATAGTGATGATTTAGTCTTGAGGCATGATTTTTAGGATTTAAGTTATGCATTAAGTAAATATATTGAGTTATCTACATTATAAGACGGCTCATATATTTTGTAAAAATATTCCACTTATTAACAATTAAGATTTGTTTTTCAGTTTTAAAAGTTCAAAAATCCTTAATCCTACATCCTTTGGTTCTTACCCTTCACTTTTGTATTCTTTTGTTTTTATAAAGCCGAGCGAACGAGTCCCACAGTTGTTACCCTTCTTGGAGTTGAGCGATCCCCACAGTTCAATAATTCCCACTATTAGATCCTTTTTCTCCCTCTAACAACAAAGCGTCCAAAGTTGCACAGATACTTCATTTAGAAAATGTACACTCTCTATCTCCTCTTCATTTGCAAAATACATTCGGATTCGCACAAAAAGGTTTCATCAATATTTTGCATAACTTTTACACTTTTTGTGTGTAAGTTAAAATTTAATAAAATTTAATAGTATTGTATTTCAAATCTATCTTTTACAGTTTGTATTTGTGCGTGTTACAGGACTTTCTCTCATTCTTTTATTAGAATCTTGGACCAACCATGAATGTAAACGAACAGAAATTTTAAAATATATATTGTGTTTAATAGCTCCGTATTCAATAGTTCGCGTAGTTTCTTTATACTATTCTCATTTCTTATCGGACTCTCTCTCACTCAAAGCAAATTTTAAACATCTGTTCAATAGGAAGAAGAAGTATTGAGAGAAAATTTTTCTACTCCTGGATGCTGTCATTCTACCAATGTAAATTATGTAATGCCTATTGCTACTTAAATTTTGTCTAAGCCTTATTTTTTGGCTTGTGTTACAATGTAAAGTAAACAAAGGAAAATAAATATTTTCACCTTTTTTTTTTGAATTTGGAAAGTCAATGTTAACTCGATAATTCAAATTAGTATTATTAGGATCAAGCTTTTGGAATACCCGCCTTGATATTTCATCCAATGGAATATTTCATCCAGTAGACACATGAACTTTTATGTATCTTCCATTATTCTATAATAGTAATAATGATATTTTTTCAAATAGGTTTCAAGTGAAAATCAACGTGGACGGCTTTTAAATTCTAAAACTAATGGACAAGACAAATGTTCTGCATCATCTAAAGGTGGTTAATTATTTTTTTGTTCTATCAATAGTTCCTATGTCTTTTCCACAGTTTTAAGAGAATATATAGTTAATTAAGAATGTTATTCTCATTCTTATAAACTTAATTGGATTTTGTTTTCATAAAGAATAGAGGGGAGAAATCTTTGGGCATTTCCTTAGTTCCAAGGTAAGCTAAAGGCATTTATTTTTTATCCATTAACAAACGATTTCTCCACTGTCATCCTTTTCCTCCACTAGTGAAGCGCTTGGAATAAGTTGTCAAATACTTGCTCTCTCTCTCTCGTTCTTCTTTGTTTGCAACCACACTCTCTTAGTTTGGAAAACATGTCTCCCAAGGACTAGAAAACATTTCGTTTTTGTTACTTAATCCAAATCAAGGAACTTCAGTCACAATAGACCAAAAAATGAAAGTGCTGACTTGGTCTATTAGGTTCCATTTGATCAGTTAACTAATTTTTCCCTTTTACTAACTTTTCGAATTTTAATAATTCAGATTATCTTTATTTTTATTTTTATTTTTTTGGAGGTGTTCTATGATTATTTTACCTCTTTCATACTAACTTTTGTTACTCCTTTTTGGAGCTGGCTACTAAACACTTATTTATTATATTTTTCCTTTTTGTGTATGTTATAGGGGTTTCATTTACCTGAATGATTTGGCATCCCTTTCTTTCCTCTAGCAATGAAGCACTCGAAGTCTGATAGGTACTTCCTTCCTTTCTCTCTCTGTTTCCTCTTTGTTTGCATATTTATTACACACAAAGAATAAAAAAAGCAACTGAGCCAATTGCAAATTGAGAAAAGAATAGTTGAGCTAAATGCAAATTGGGAAAAAAAGGAAAGTAATTAGGAGAATAAGTTTCAAAATTTTGAAAGTAATTAGTAAAATAAATGAGATTTATTTTCAAAACTCTGTAACCAACCTAAATTAATGCTCAGTAATCATCTTATATACACAATTCCTTCAATGAAAATATTGTAATAAATCTAAATTTGATTAAACTTCCTTATAATGATATATATCATACAAAGAACTTATACCCTAATATGAAACCATAAACAGGAAGTGGAGTATTAACTAATAAATTTTTCTATTATTTTCGACATTGGTTGTATAAGTTATACACAAAAGAATTTTAATGTACCTATTTGTTCTAGCTTTCAATTTTTTCTTCTCTCTTGTTCAGTTTTTTTCTATAATTGCTCTTTTTTTTTAACTACTGTTTTGATGTTTTTATACCCCAATATGAACCATAATAGAAAGTGGAGTATCTACCATGACACTTATAGAAGTGGAGTATCTATCATAACTAGGTAGTGGAATATCAACCAATGAATTTTTCTATTATTCTTGACTTTGGTTGTATAAGTTATGCACAAAAGAATTTGAATGTACCTATTTGTTCAACCTTTAGATTTCTTTTTTCCTCCTCCTCATTATCTTTTTTCACTTAATTTCTCAAAATTTCCCTATAATTGCTCTCTTAAATTTTTTTTTTCATTCCTGTTTTGATATTTGTTCCATATTGTCAATTTTTCTTTGTTTTATAGACTATGAAGTGGTGAAGGATATTCTTGGAGATAGAGTAGAGAAAGTGGTTGCGTCTGATAGAATTGTGGATTCCTCTGCTTGGTGATAGGAGAGTGTGGCTAGAAAACCAACATGGAGAGGATCATGAAGGCTTAAGCTTTGAGGGACAACACCATAAGTGAGTACATGTCTAGCAAGAAAAAGATAGAGATTAACCCTGACAATGGCAGAATAAAGGAATTGAGGAAGAGAGTAAAGGTTAAAAAAAATGACAAATTTATTAAGGATTTAGCACTGAGTTTGTATGAGACCAACCTTCTAACTTCTAGGTTCAACCTTCGTGACCCTAATACATTTCCTGGCAAAATTCATAGGATACTAAAGTTAGGTTTGGACATCGAAGATAATGATAAGACTATTGGTGGTGTGGACACTACACTAGAGAGGAGGGGAATGAGGGGAGCAAAATGGAGGAAATTGATTGAGAAGGTATGTTAAGAGAAATGAACTCCAAATATGCTGTGAAGCCCCCTTGCTTTTCCTTTTTGTTCTTTTGTTCTTTTTTTTTTTCAATTGTTTTATTTTTTTTTAATTTTTTTTCCTTTTCAAGTTTCTTTTTGGAATATATATACATTTCTATGTGCGAAGAATGCATCATGAATAAAATCCCTACTTTTTGGAAATTGTCTTGAGAAGATTTTTCTTCCTCTCCTTAGAGGTTGAAGCTAGTTTGTAAAGAGTGGTTTGGAAAGGGACATAAGTCAATTCTCCAATAACTTGAACTGGATTAAACACATAATAAAATCTTTATGTTTTTAGAAATATATCTCCCATTATTTTTGAATTTATTCTCTTTTCCCCCTTTCTTTTGAGGGTTTTTTTTTTTTTTAAAAACTCTCCCTCTTTCTTTCCGAATTGCACTTTCTAGGATTGTATATTTATTTATTTTTGTGTCTTTAGGAACATAAATACTAGTCTATTACTATTACAAACAAAGACCTGATTTTGGCAAAACTCTTTTTTTTTTTTTTTTTTTTTTTTTTTTTTCTAATGAAACTTCAATCCAGATAAAACTTTTACCCCTAATTAAATTACATAACTACCCTCAATCATATTCCAAATTAGTTATCCATGATCACCAAAATACCTTCAAATGAAGGGTATTATAGGTAATTTATAACACCTATGATCTCTTCATGTTCACTAACATGGTTTTGGATTCTTAGTCAAAATTTCTCATATTTTTTGGAATTGAATTTTCTGACAAATTGTCTTAGATTCTTTGGGATTTTACGAAATTTCTGTCAAATTTTCTCATATTCTTTAGGAATTTTTTTAGTTGTTCTTCAGTTTTGGATTCTTAGCCAAATTTTCCTAAATTCCTTGCGATTGAATCTCATTCCTTCAACAAGTAAATTCTTCAACACTAGACGGCCTCTTCACCATTTTAAATTTTTTTTTTTTGTATATATCCAATTTATTTTCTTTGTTCTTTCAATAAATCTATTAAATCAACATGATGATTTAAGAAATATTTGATCTATTGGATCTAGCAAAGTTGTGTATAAGCTCTTTTTTTTTTTTTTCCTATTTTTATAATGAAGTTTTAGTTTTGGTGAAACTCTTACCCCTAATTACATTACATAACTACTTTTTACCATGTTTAAAATTAGTTGTCCATATTTACCAAAATACTCTCAAATAAAAGGTATTATAGGTAATTTTATAATACCCTGGATCTCTCCATGCTCACCAAAACAATTTTAGATTCTTACGCAAACTTTTTTCAAAACTTTTATAAGTTGATTTGTACGAATTTAAACCTTTATCTAAAATTCCGTCTTTCCTCTTGCAAGTGTTTGGATGAACTTTGAAAGTTCATCCCTTTTGATAAATGCCAAATAGGTTTTATAAAATAAGATTTAAAAAAAAAAACATATTCTTACTTAAAAAACTTCTTATGAGATTTTGTTAAAAATATAAAAATTATTTCTAAAAAAACAAATACTGTTTTCTTAAAAATATAAAAAAATTATTCCCAAATAAACAAATACTTAGAAAATTTTATTATTCAGATTTTTTATAGATAGATTTAAACACAAAGTTTTTAGAAATTACTTTATACTTATTGATAAGTCCCATATAGATTTGGGATTTTTTTTATAAGATTAGAAAAAAAAAAATTCATCTTCTTACTTTTGAAAAATTTATTACGAACACTAGGTAAATTAGAAGTTTACAAATAAATGTGAAAAGTTATTACAAGATAAATTATTAATGCATTTACTTAATGTTTCATTGAACAAAATTCAATATTATTTAATTTTGTTTGTTTTTTTAAGTTTATGGCGAAAATTACTGCAAAAGAATTTTAATATAATAGAGAGAAACTTTACACATTCTAAAAGCATACAAATAGAATAATCTAAGTCTTATTTAATTTTTTTTATTATTTACTATATTATTGTGTATATTTCATACTTTTTAGTATGTGTTTAAAAATTTATCATTTTTTGAACCATATTTTAAATTTTTAAAATGCTTTGCTTGTGCACTGAACCATAATTTATAATTTTTTTAAAAACTTATAATTAATTCATTAAAATGTTAGTTATTAGATTAACAAATAAATATTATTTATTCATTAGTTTCAACGTGTAATTTTGGAATTTTGAATTAATGAACATAAAACATAAGCAATTCTAGCTTAATCTACTTTCCTATATGTAGATAGATGCTCATCATCTCATGAAGATATTTTTTAAATAAATTAAATAGTAGGAAAGTGAACCATATATACATATATACATGCATTGAATTAAATATGCAGATCAAATGCAGTACTAAACCAGTGCTAATCAAACACAAGATCAAATGCATTGATCCAAATATTTAGATTGGTACCCATGATGTGATGTTATTGTCTACCCTATCTTTAGGTAGCGTTAAATTAAATTTTATTGTGGCGATGGTTAAAATTCATTAGTTTAGTTATTTGGTATTCCCAAAAGAAATTTACAAAAAAAATAACAAATAATTTTTCCTGACGGAAGGAAATTTACTTGGTTATCACTTCTATGTATTTTTGCTATTTTTCTACTTAACCAAATAAAAATCATTATTTTTAATAAATACTCATTTATTTTTTTATATATTTTTTAACTCAATCAAAAAAGTAAAATCAATTTGATTTATTTTACTTTTATTTACTTTTTTATATTTTCTTTTTTCCTACACAAATTCGTACGTAAAATGCCTAAAAATTAATGAAGTGTCAATTTTTGTAAAATTATTTGCCTTCTTCTATTGATACCCCTCAACTTCTCACAACTATTAATATTTTCATGGAAATAAAAATAAATTTTTTAGAAACTATCACTTAATTAAATAAATTTAATTTAAATTTTTTTTGGCATCCTATATGCCTTTTTAACCTTTCACAACCTTTACATTTTTTTTATATCCTTCTTAAATATCACTTAATTACAAATTATTTTCTTAAATATTATTTGAAATTACCTAACATTTTATAAGAGCTTATATATTTTTAATTTTACTAAAAATATATTTTGATGTGTTTGATACCAAACAAAACTCCAAAAATTTTTAAAAATTTTTAAAATTTATTTACTTTATCTTATTACATCAATAACGAATCTATATTTTATTTTACTTTATCTCATTTTTATCACTTCAAAACACTTTAATATTTCACCATCTGACAATAAATAAATATTACGGATACTGGAGATTGACCTCATGGTAATCTCTTGCGTATTACATCAGACAAAGTCAACAAACAAGATTCAAAATTCAAGAGGTGAAACCTGATCGATTACACAAATTTTCTTGACCGTATAAAGAATAGCTTATTTATATTCCATAGATGGATCTTTATACTTTATTTTATTTAAATAACATTACATAATTATAGTTATTTTTGAAAAAGAATATCTATGTTATTAAAATTATACAATATATCTTAATAAAAAAATAAAATATAAAAATTTATTTGTAAAGTGCTCATAAATTTTTCTTAAAATAAATATATATATGTTACATATATATATTTTTGAATTATATTTATTGATATTGAAATCCGTTCCAGTGAAAATTTATCGTGCGAAGAACGTGTTAACACGTGGAGGGCTGCTCACCAGAGGCGTAAGAAGTCTCACGGAAACTTTCAAAAGATGGGATGGCGAAAGGGAAAGCAGCAAAAGGCATATGGGCTTGACACGTAATTAGAAGGCAAAGCTTTTATATTTGATTTTCCTCAAAGTGTTTTCCTTTTCTTTTCTTTTATTTCCTTTTTTTTTTTTTTTTTTCGGTAGGTCCAATTGATTTCTTTCACTCTTCAACTTCTTTCTCATGAGATATATCCATAAGAATATAGCTTTCAATTGTACGAATTAGGGTTCGTTTGATATGACGAAAAATAATTAAAAATAGTAAAAAATATGATTTAAAATTTTTTTTGACATTTGATGCATAACCATCAACCTATATTTTTTAGAGATTAATAGTGAAAATTTTTGAATTTTGTGTTAAGAAAAACTGTCAGAACGGTTTTCTATTAGAATTTTTTGACTTTTGCATTAATTGTTTAGACGAAATAGAGCAGTTAGGAAACCGTCGAAATAGTTTGATAATTTCATTTGATAAAATGAAATATATAAAAAATATAAAAAATATTTTTTAAAAAATATAAAAAAATATAAAAAATAGATAAAATGGGTATCATTTGATAGTTTAAGAATTCATGTTGGCATCCAAAAAAATTTTGTCCAATCGATTAACTGAATTTTAGTTATATAATTTTTTTAAAAGATATTAAACTTTTTTTTTAATTTAAGAAAATAAAAAAATATAAAAATATAAAAAAGAATTTTAATAGTTTTCAAATACTTTTAACTATTTTTGTTACGCCCAACAGGCATTGAATTATAACGAAAGGAAGAAGATTTTTTAAATGTTTGGTGGGTCAAACGGGCACGGCCAAAGCTTTTTGGTGACAGCTGTGTAAGTTTGGTTCTTGACGAGTGCGAAAGTAACTCAATTATTGTTCGATATATACATGAATTTAATCAGCAACATTATCGTATAGAATAGTGGTATGCGTATTTGAGTCAAATTTTTAATTTTCATTAAATATTTTGATTTAAATTAAATTTAATTTGGTTAATAATATTGCATTTGTATATCCAAAAAAAAAGTCATAAAGTGAGAAAATTCCATAATCGAACCAAACCATCAGTTAGTGTAATTTAATTCTCAATGTATCTTCTACTAAAATAATTTAATTAATCGATTAAAAATTAAAAATATTTGAGTAATTGAAATAAAACCAAAGAGCCAATCTGAAACTGAAAAAGATTCCTCATTCAATGCTGGTGTTTGTATAGCAAAATAATTAAAAACAATTAGTGTAAAAATGATAACAAAATTTGATTTAAAAAAATTTAAAATTTTTTATAACTTTTAAATTTTAGAGTGAAAAAAATTAAGAAAATTTGATCAAAATTATAATTTTATAATTCATATATTAAGATAAAAATAAATAATTTTTAAAAAAATTTAATACCATCCATTAAATTTCAGAACCCCAAACGTTTAAGTGATTTTTTTTAACATATCAAACACCACCCTAAGTCGAGATAATAATATTTGCAAAGATTTTTGAAAGAGATGCTGTGAGAAACCAAGAATTGAGAGCTTGCCTGGGCAAAGGTACGTGGCTGTGCCTTCATATTCTACCACGTGTTGGCAGCGATGTTAACATCAACCTCAATAATTCAGATATATATACGAGAAAAGGTCATATTAATGTGTGCGTCCTTGACCCGACTTCGCATCTGATCCCTCGTGTATACTCTTGATTTTTTTGCTCTTTTTGCTCCGAGATAGGGAAGTAATGCTCCAGTTAGGAATTCTAGTTAGCTTCTCAATTTTTGGTTACTTAATTTTTTATTTTTTTAAACTAATTAAATTTATTCTCTTAAATTTAAATTTTTATGTTATAAAATATAGAAGTATCAAATTAATAAAAAATTAAAAAGTTAACGATTAGAAAATAATTTTATATCAAATAAAAAAAATCAGTTTTTTAATAGTTAACTAGTAATAAGTTAAAAAAATATAATTTTTTTTTCAAATTAAGCCAAATTATTAAGAATAGAAAAAGAAAAATTTTCTCCGGTTGAATTATATATTATATGTGCATTTGTAGTGCTAAATCTTGACAAATGTAGGCTGCTTTAAAATTTATGATTAGCAAGACAAAGCATTTTGACTCATTAGCTTCTTAATTCCTTTGAAATTAATGGATAATAGTGTGGATTTAAATAAATTAATTTCCACTCAAAAAGACTGTGCTAGTATTCTATTTTAAAATTTTTAACTAGTGACATACATTACTTATATATGTATATATCTAATATTGGCTTTACTTTGTTTAAGTAACGTAATTATGTCTTGTGGTTTGCTCTAATTTTGTATATGGTGTGCTCTAATTTGAGAGCTTTTAAGTTAATAACTTGGGCTATGTTTGGTATGTGCATGAAAATAGAAGGGAATGGAATTTATTTTTACTTTAGCTTATGTTGGAATGCTATTATATAGGAATAATTATTTCCAAATTAAGTGGGAAAAAATTTTATAATTTAAATTATAGAATAGTCATTCCATTGCAATCAAAATTTGATCTAAAAAAATTTTAAAAAAATAAAAATAAAAAATAAGCAACCACTTAGTAATAAAAAATTTCTCTCAATTACTCATTAGTTTGTAAAATGATCATCTTACACTTGATTTTATTTCCAAACTAGATCTGAACTTAGGTTATAAAATGACTGTTTTACTTTTAAGTGTCTCTCGCTTTTTTTTTTTTTTTTTTTCAAACTCATATTTCGGGCTTTTGAAAATCTAACAAAAATATTTTATTCATATTAATTAATAACTAAACAAATTTTAATCTGATCCAAACTCAAGTTGTAAAATAACAATTGTACCACCGGTTCGTTTCTTTTTTTCCCCCCCTCAAATTTGTATTTTGAGTTCTCAGTGAATTAAAAATATTTATCAATGTGTTTTTTAATAGCTAGCAAAAATTTATCTTAATTCGAACAAAAAATTATAAAATGATAATTTTATCCTTAAGCCATTTGTTTTGTCCAAATTCACATTCAAAGTTGTTATAAAGGCTAAAAAAATATACTTAACATATTTCTTATAGTTAAACAAATTTTACTCTGATCTAAATTCAGATTGTAAAATAATTATTTTACCATTAAGCTCATTTTTTGGTCAAATTTGTATTCAGACGTCTCAAATGACTAAAAAAATATTTATAGTAGTTAAGAAAATTTTAATCCAATTCGAACAAAAATTATAAAATGACCGTTTTACCAGTTAACTCCTTCCTTTTTTGTTTTTTTACTCAAATTCATGATTGAAAAATAAAGTTTATTTTTTAGTTTAAAAAAATTAATGTTAATAATTTTTATTATATTTAAAATATATTATCAAATTATGAAATTTTGAATGTCTAAATCATTCCTATTATTTTCACGACGGTAACCAAATAAAGGAATAGAATAAGTATTCAATTTTGTTTTCAAATTCATTCTATTTCTACTTCTTATACTAATATTCCATTCTACACGTGACAAATATAGCCTTAAAAGTTATTTTTCAAGTTACCAAAGGGACAAATGGATAGCTTAAAGTACAATTACTAGTGAATAATATATATATATATTATATTATACTTACCAAATGGACAAATGGATAGCTTAAAGTACAATTACTAGTGAATAATATATATATATATATATATTATACTTACTCATCGAAATAGATGTGCATACAATTAATGCAGGTTGTAACTGAATTGAATTAATTAATCTTTTAAATTAATTACTTTTGATTATATGTTTGATATATGAGAATGAAATGGAATCTATTCTCACTTTAACTTACTCTTTTGTTTGGTATCAAAAGATTAAGTTGAAATTCTATTTCTTAAGAATAGCTATTACCATATTATACAAGTGAGAAAAAGGTATTCTAAAATTTAAGTAATGGAATAGTCATCACATTGCAATCAAGATTCGATCAAAAATAATAATAAAAAAATAAAATAAGAAAAGCAATTAATTTGCAATAAAAAATTTTTTTCAATTACTCTCTTGGGTTGTAAAATGACCATTTATTCATTAACCTTATTTTCGGTCTGGATTTGATTCGAGCGATAAAGTGGTTATTTTACCCTATTTTTTTTCTTGATAAATTCGTATTTTGGGATTTCACAAGACCGATAAAAATATTTATTCATATTACTCAACAACTAATCAAATTTTGATTCCCTTTAGACTTGGGTTGTAAAAATTTTACTCTTCAATCTATTTTTTGCCTAAATTTATATCTTGAACTTCCCAAAAGGCTGAAAAATGTCTATTAGTATAATTTTTAATAACTAGGAAATTTTTAATCTTAATACAAACTCAAATTAAAAAATAACAATTTTACCCCTGAACTATTTTTTTGTCTAAATTCACATGCTAGGTTGCCCAAAAGATTAAAAAATATCCTTAACAAATTCCTTAATAATTAAATTAATTTTAATTTAATTTGAATTTAGACTGTAAAATAACTGTTTTACTCTAGATCTATTTTTAACCTAAATTTATGTTTTAGATATCATGAAAGACAAAATATTTATTGATATATTTCTTAATAGTTAAGTAAATTGGCCTAATTCAAACTCAAATTGTAAAATAACTGTTTTATCCTTAAGCTTTTTTTTTTTTTTTTTTTTTTTACACCTCAAATTCATGATCTAAAAATAAAGTTTGTTTTTGTAATTTAAAGAACTAAAGTTAGTAATTTTAATTATACTTCAATTTATTTTATCATCTTTAAAATATATAATTAAATTATAAACATTTAAATGTCTAATCCATTTCCATTATTTTTATGTTGGCAACCAAATTGCCTTATTTATTTAATTTGTGTCTAATTGATAAACAAATGTTTTTAGGTTTAGAGATGGTTATTGTTCAACAACGGGGAGTAATTCAACTAGTAGGAATTTAAATTTATGTCATTATTAGTTCAATTTTTCTTAAAGCCACTAGAAGATTTATTCTGATCAATGACTTTAGGACCCCATAAATTTGGCCATGATGTGTGCAAGGTGGTCTGAAGGTTTATTCTGGTGAACGACTATAGGATGCCAGAAAATTAGTCATAATATGTGTAAGGTGGTCTAGAAGTTTACTCGAATCATAGTCATAGCCAAAAAAAATAAAAAAATAAAAAAAGTAAAATAAAATAATAATAAAAAATAAAAAAATAAAAAATGGTTATTAATCGAATTCATCGACGGATGACATTTTAATGCAATGTGAGATAATTTAGGTCACATTGCACAGGTCACATTGCATGCACCGTTCTTAATTTCTAGCTTTTCTTTTTCCTTTTTAATTTCTAATGGCTATTTTAGCTTTTCTTTTTCCTTTCCAATTGGTCCACAAGGAAGTGGGGAATGAGATCAATGTCGTTCTGTGTTCACCAACTTTCTCCACAATGATTTCAAGCATTATAATATTGGTTGCTTAAAGTTTAATGATGGTATCACAAAGGTTTGTCCCCATCAATGAAATATGATACTAAAGTTTTGTCCCAATCAATGAAATTTTCTATTCAGATATTGTTTTTACGAATTACCAAGTGTCATCTGGTTGTAGCTTATCTGCATAGTTATATATATTTGTTTTAAATAAAAAACAGAATAAAGAAAAACAGTCATGCAAATTATAATAGATGTTTTTTAATTTTTAGTAATTAAATAAAAAAATTATAATCAATATTACAACGAGTATACAGAGCAGTCTACGTGCATACTTATTTTTGTACCAAAAATGATCAACTATAAACTATATATGCTCCAAGGAGATATTTCAAAATATATTTATCTCCAAAAGAGAACAATAATACCTGGTTTCACACTATGTTAAGATAGGGGTGAACCATAGCAGTATAAATTTTGAATTAAAAATTCATGCATGTAAAGTGCATGGGAAAAGAAAAGGTTAATGGTACTTTATTATTAGTTTCATAACATTATCTTTTTTGCTTGTTAGATTAAAATTCAATAGTTCATAAATATTTATTTATTTTTTTAATTAAATATATATATATATATATATATATATTTAAACCATTAAATTTTAATATCCAAGAACTAGAAAAATATCATTACATCTCATGTCAAACCTGATATAACCCTCGATTCAAGTGCATGTGCATGAGTTATGACCTGTCACCTTAACGGGTAACAACAGAGTTAGTCATATATGATTTGGAGGCCAAGTATTATCTAATATATTAAATACCAACTCAAAAAGCTGAAACCAAAGGATTTTGATAATAGATATACGCAAACAAGGGATGAAGAGCAAGATTGACCGAATCTAAATATGGGCAAGCAAAGGAGGCAACTTTACTTCCATGTGGGTAGAGACACCAAATTATAAAACAATACAGACCACCATAGCAGGGCACCGGCCTTGGTGTGTGCCAGAATAAGGGGACCTCATGGTTGTGAGGTTATGTCCATGTTAATAACACCAAGGCAGAGGCCTAACTCACTCCTAACAATTAACATACATCCCTACAATAAGGTTTGTGTCCCTAATTAAGACCTGAAAGTTGGTGATTGCAAACATGCGTTAGTGACTGGAGTTGGCAATTTGTAGGATATTAGCTCCCACAATCTAATCATTGACCTCTAATTCTTTTTTATAAATTGAAATTAACGAAACTTAGGCATGAATTGAACTTGAACATAGTAGTATTCCTAAAAGGTAAAAAGTAATGTTCTAGAGTGACTAATTACCAAAACCGGGGATCATTGTCTTGTGCCCAGGTTGAGCAGATCGACGGTGCCATTTTTACCCTATAATTGATGGCTAAAACAAGATTAAAATAAATTTAACGGCCATATCACTATTAGAAATCAGAGAACGGTCGACCGCCTAAGGCGGTCGTCTAAAGTCCCTGGATAGTCGCCTATACTTTAGACAACTATTTCATAACCGCCAAAAGGCAGTCATAGCTAGATAGGGACGGGCACGGGGAGGGTCGGGGACAGGGATCTCTCCCCCCATCCCCGATCCCCGAATCGAAAACCCCCCATACCCTATCCGGTCCCCATCGGGGATTCAATTTTACCCCCATCCCCGTCCTGAATGGGGATCGGGGATCCCCGTGGGGATTCGAGTACCCAAAAATGAAAATAAAAAAAACACAAAATTTACAAACTGAACAGATCGAAAACAGAAGCAAACTCGCAACAAAATAGCAGTAAATTTGTACTACATATACAGCAGTGACTGCAACACAACTGGCAACAAAATAGTACCAAATTCTTCAACAAAACAGCAGCAAATTCTATAAATTTTGCGGGTAAGGGCGGGTACTGGTAGGGTCGGGGATCGGGTAGGGTACAGGCTCATACCCGTCCCCTACCCGATCCCCGTTTTTTTTTTAAAATCATCCCCATACCCTACCCAATCCCCGAAAAATCCCCGAATCCCCTACCCGTTTGGAGCAGGGATCGAGTAGGATAGGGTCGGGTCGGCCGAGATGCCCATCCCAATAGCTAGAGACTTTAGTTGACAATGATTGTTCAATCTTACAACCGCATAAAGCGATCATCCATCAGTTGGTCCTCAACGAATAGACGATCTCCTCATAGTGGTGGTGTATAACCTATTATAGACCGCTTTAAGACAGTCTCCTTTTTGAATTACCAGCCAACTTTTAGGCAACTTTCTCTAAGTAGTCGTCTATGTTAATTTATTTTTTTAAATAACTAGCGAAAATGAAAATTTTCGAAAACAAAACCTGGACACATATAACCTACTCTATATATACAACACATCACACAATTCGATTTGGGAATACAAACTAATAAAAATATTATTAAATAAAAAATAAAATATTATTACATATCTATAAAACATTAAATATCTAAAACTATTTAATTATTACAAAGAAAATTAAAAAAACATTTAAATATTATAAAGAAAATTAAAAAAGAAATGATCTTCAAGGGAGGCAAAAGGCTCAAATTGCATCGATCAAACTTGAAATCAATTCAGAAAAATTAAATTAGCTATTGATAGATAATATATTGAATTTAAAACTAATTCATAAACGACTATAACTTTCAAAATTTCAAATTTAATCAAGTTTCAATTAGAAATTACTCGGAGCTATTCCAAGTAATCTAACGCTCAGAATCATGCACAATTTGTTTCCATAAGTTAGTAGTGCCTAGAACTCACTATAAGTGAAGTTCAGAGGCCAACTTGCTATAGGTCAAGTTTTGTTGAGATCAAAGACCGTATGCTTAGTTTGAGCAATTGACTCTTACTTGGGAAATCCTAAGTTTTAAGTTCAAATTAAAAAAAATACCCGAGCCCATTCTGAGCAATCCAACGCTTAGAATCACACGTAGTTTATTTCTACAAGTCAGTAGTGACTAAAACTTGCTACACGTTAAAATCCGTTGAGATCGACAGCTGTATGCTCGGTTTGAGTAGTTGACTCCTATTAAAGAAATCCAAAGTTCTAAGTTTCTATGTTCAAATCTATATTTTAATCTTACATCCTAAAGTCTATGTTTATCTCCTAGATTATAATTTATAAAAATTAATAAATATCAAAAGACAAGCATATATATGTAGAAATAATAAAACGATACCTCATATTGATCGTCTTTAGGTGTTGGAAGGTGGCATGCCCTGGTCATCATCAACACCCTACATTCAATAGTTTAAAAATTAGTAGTCATCTAGTTGTGAAAAAAATAATAATAAAATTAAGCGACTTTTTAAATCTTTCATTATGTTTTAATATATTACTTGAGTGGAAGGTTTAGATTCACGAAACTCAGGCCGTAGCTTATCGCACATCTAGTCCATACACTAGTTGATCTTAGCATAAATCTTATCGAGGATCTCAGTTCAGATTGAGGCTTAAAGTTCAGCCTTAACCTTAGCTTAGACCTAGGCCTGCAGCTAATAGCGTAACTTTGCTTAGAATGTCTCCAGTCATGTGGTGATGAGGCCCTTGATGTTCTTGTCCACACCCCTTCGGGAGGTCGTAGATGAAGATAGGGATGGCAACGAGACAGATCGAAGTTAGATACTGTAATATCCGAATCCAAACTCCGAACTCTCCATTCACCTCCAAATCTGCCTCGAACTTCAAACAGATATTTTTTGGATCTCCATCCTCACTCCAAACAGAGAATAGATATATATGTGGATATTCAAAAATTCGAACCTTCTATCCACTTCTGAATTTGCCCCTAACTTGATACATAACTTGATTGCATATGTAATCTATTATTACCAAATAATTCATCTTCAAAACTAGAATAATACATAAACGTCATCGCAATAATAATTCACCGAAATAGGACATAAACATATCCAAAATTAATATTTTACCAAAGTACTATTTCATCAACTAATACACAATAAAGATAAATAATTCCAAAGTACCAACATTGTCCCAATTCAAAGTAACAAATACAAATAGATAGTTCATAACAAAATTTTTAGTCTCAACTTCTTGAACCTCAAAAAAGCATCCATATGAAGATTGGGTCTATTCGGGTTTGTTTGGATTTTTTTTGGGGAATATCGGGCCAAATTGAAGCAGATTTGGATTGAATATTGAATTTCAGATAGATCGGGACAAAGGTAGTCCCATCCATATATCCGATTCGATATCCAATTTTCTTTTTAAATAAAAATCCAAATTCGATTCGATCTCTAAGAAAAAAAAAAAAAAAATCAAAATCCCACGTCCATTCGGCTCGTATAATGGATCGGATTCGGATGGATCAGTTGAGATGGCCATCCTTACATGAGGAAAACTTAGCTGTCTACCAGATGACGGACCGGGGCATGCCGCCACCCATCCAATATATGTAGCCATGGCCAGCTTGGCTATGATCTCGGTGAAGATTGCATCACGCTGCTCTCGTGAGTCTCGCTTAACCTTTAGGAGCTCCGCTAGGCATCTAGGGATCTGCTCGACAATGGCTTTAACATTAGGGTGGGATGGGTTGCGTATCCTCTCGAATATGCTGATCTAGTCGATCAAGAGCCCCTCTGCCTCCATTTAATCAAAATAATAAATTAAGTTAGCTACAGAAATTAAATAAGTTACTAATAAGGGAAAGCAATAAAAAATTGATATTAATATATAAAACTGATGAAGTATATCCTGTATGTGCCTTGCCCACGTCGTGTGTATCAAGCCCAACATCTTCTAATTCTGGGAGTTCCGCGATGACTCAGCATCTGTTTGAACAATTATAATAAATTAGTAACAATTTATGTAAACATCATACTGCATTAATTTAAACACATTAAATTACATATGTGTTGGGTTGCTGGACAAATATGAGGTGAGGTCCAACCATTGCTCTGGGACAACGCATGGTGGGTATCATTGAAGGATGCTCAAGTCACCCTCGAAGGGCTTCCAATAGTTGGTCTTGATGCTATGCTTCTAATCCTTCCACATCTTCTGACAGTTGCCCATACAAACAGATCAGAAAGTCAGAAGCACAATCCAGGACATTTTTCTGAAAAATTTATTCACATATATAGAAATTGTATTTAGTGGGATAATTAGATAGAATAAATCTCAACACTATCCAAGTGTCAATTGTCTTAATATAACCTCTTAGCAAATGTTTTCTAAGGCCTTCGTGGGCATAACTACGCAATCTATAAGAGACAGGGCACAACTCATCCGTCTTAGACCATCACACCCGGCTGCTAACTTAGCCTACTACCGGACTTCCCTACGGGGAGGTAGTAGCGATTAAACTCAACCTGCAAAGGTTAGTTGTTGTCCTAATCCTGTAGGGGGATGGTAGGGCCTCTCTGGTATTCGTAGATCCTACAATCATTCAACTCAATATAGTAAATAATTTAGAAAAACGAACTTAATTTATGAAATAGTTATCTAGCAATTGAAGGTATATATAAAAGCGTATATACGAAACGTAACAAAAGTAAATGGATCCTGCGTGGCTGTGGCACTGGTTTGAGAGCTTTTAGCTGGGGTGGATGCAGTAGTGGGTGATTGGGTAGCACGGGATAAAGACAAGGCGCAATGCTCATGATTGGTGCAGAGGGTTAGAGGGAGATAGACGATCTAGAGGTGACACGGATAAAGTAGATGTGGTCGGGGCGGTGTAAGGGTCGATGCGGAGGGGGTACAAGGCCATCAAGCGGTGGATGATGCTGGAGGAAATATGGGACTGTGTCCTTGAGGGGATGAAGAGCCAATGATAAGCCCTTGGGTGGTGGCTAAGTAGGAGGTCGACTACGGGTAAGTGTTGGAGCCGGTGGTTGTGGGGTCAAAGGCTGACGTATACAAGTAAGTGTGGTAGGGCCTGAATGGCCTCGGAGAGTAATTGAATTGTATCCTAAATAAATTTAAGCTTATTTAATTTTGAAATAATTTTAACTCTTACTGAATTTAAACCTTTGAAATTCTATATTTTGGTAGATATCCCAATCAATCAATCAATCAATCAATAAAATAGAATAGAAAGATGTGGAAAGCGATTTATAAGGTAGAGAAAACC
>QLOD02000013.1:19412696-19437187 GCA_003260245.2 Sideroxylon spinosum | reverse complement strand
AGACACTATAGTCTTGAGTCAAGTAGAAGTGTAAAGAAATAGAGTTCTGTAATGTTTAGACTTAGTGTAGGCTAAGAGACTATAGTTTTGAGTACGTAGAAGTATAAAGGCCTCAGGAAAGTTATCCAAATACTCTTAGAAGTATGAAATAAGTTGAACAGAGCCAGACGAACAATAACGCAGGAAGCACGCTCTAAGTCACTGGATAAAGCCAAGAACAGTCTTTTGCAAATTTGATCGTGCAGGATCACCGTGGGCATCTCGCGAGGTGACTATTCTGGCTTCCTTCCAACTGATGTTAATCCTATTCGCTCTAGCTTTTGTATGATATATAAAAGGGGGACGCATCTAGAGTTTCACATAAAACCAAAGACAGAGAGAGAACATTCATTAGAGGGAGCTAAATAGTTTCAAAGTTCTCTCCATAGCTTAGCCAAGCTTTTCATCTCTTGATAAGAAGAAGTTCAGATTTATGATTCGTGATCACTGATGATTCAACAAAGCTACTGAAGAGTTAGTACTGTGCCTTCGAGGAGTCGAAGGGCTTTCGTTAGAGGAGTTGGTGCATCGAGGATTCGAGCAAACGTCAAATAGAGTATAGAGTCGAGGAGTCGATCTCTCGAGAACTTTGAGTTTGTAACCAACATTTATTTTAGTGAAAGTTTTTAGAGAAGTTTCCTGTGTGGATTTCCTCGCCACATATGTTGCCTTCTGCTTTCAATTATTTATGTGATTGATTGTTTGGGATATCTAGCACAGTACACGTGTATTTTCAAAGAGTATAATTAAATAATGTAATTTAACATAAATAATTTAATATCATTAGCCCAATCAGATCCAAAGTTAATCAAATACTAACCCAATCTATTCCAAATTAAGCCTAATTCAAATTGGGCCCATTCTATCCAAATTCAAGCCCAATCAAAATTCAATTATAATAATAACTAGAAATGAGATTTATGATTATTTATAATACTAATAATAGTATTAAATAATAACATTAATATTAATAATAATATTAAATTATAATAACAATAGTAATAGTAATAATAATAGCAATAATATTAAACTATAATAATAATAGTAATAATAATAATATTAATAGTGTAATTAAATTAATTAAATTAATAATTGTCATGCCCAATCTCGTGACCCGTGGGGTAGGTGAATCAACATACAAATCATACATTGACTAACTATACCCTAATCAGAGTAATATAACAACCCTAAAATAACATCCACACAAGATAATAAAATAACATAAACCAAGTCTCAACTATTGTCAAGCTATCATGCTCCAACACATTCCATAATAAAACATAAGCATAGGCCTTATGGCTTTTACAGCCCAATCGAATAAATCTCTAAATTAAAATAGTACTACGATCCTAAATATAAATTGAACTTAAGAAAATGGAAATACAACGTCTATAACAGCTTAAGCACTTCTAATTCCACCAAAATGCTCACCTAGTTCTTAAGATTTGTTCCTGGAATGAAGTTTCTAGGAACGTGAGCACTAATCCACTTATACCCGCAAAGCATCATAAAAGCATATATAATATGTAAAGCAAAAGTATGGAATATAATTAGTACAAGGCTATCAACATCTTCAACTTAATCATAACAATAACAAAAATGAACATCTCTCTACACCACCGCATTATAAGTTTCGTCATTTAATCCAGTTAATATCTTTCTCAGCATCATCATCAATGTTTTTCAGTTGCATTTTCATTTCCGTTTAAATTCATGAGGTGAGCACATTATACATCATCGTTAATGGCCACGATTAGCTACATCACATGTCATCATTAAAGGGCCACAATAAGCTACAATAAACATCGAAGTTAGAGGCCATGATTAGCCACAATACGCACCATGTTGTAGGCTATTAACCTACTGGCATGAACACTAATCCCTGTGTAAGTTTCGAGTCTTTCAATCCTAAGGTAATCTCTATACCCTTTATATTTTTCTGATAACCACCATCCCTGTGTCTCAATGTCATTTGTGTTATCTCTTTATTACATATCATTTCATTTACATGATTATTGATTACACTTGAAAAGTGTAATTATGAACTCCATAACTTTGCATTAGAAACATGCATGATTTAATAAATTTACAATTTTTGTTAATCTTTATCACTTATTTGTTTTATTCTCTTTAATTCAGGAAAGAAGAGGAAATAATCATGATTAGCAGTAATGAAGATGATAAAATAACAATAATGAGCCTTTGGTGCCCATTCAACGAGCTCCGATTAGGACTAGAGTAAGAATAAGGAGAGAAAAGCAAAGCAGAAAGTTAGCATAGACACTTTGGTCCGGACCATCTCCCAAACAGTCCGGACCATTGTAATCTTTCCGAGAAACATCACAACACTGTGGTCCAGGCCGTGGCTACGGGTAGTCAAGGCCATGGGCAACTTAGGGCGCCGTTTTGTAATTTTTTAGGGTTTTATGAAGGGCTCTATAAATAGAACCCATTAGGGGGATGTTTTGGGAGTTCGTTGCAGCCATCGTTGAGAGTCTTTTACAGTGTTTTCATTAGTTTCTTTAGCTTCGTTTCATTGTTTTAAAGAATGTTCTTTCATGTTCTTGGAATTTTTGTTGGAGCATGGGTTACTTTTCACATTGTTTCGAAGTACGGCATTTAAATTTTCATTTTAATTCAATGAATCCTATTTCTTATTCTGTTTTTAATTTTACTATTTGTATTGTTTTTAATTCCATATTAGGCTAAAACCCTCGTTCTTGATTCAACGAATCAAGGAGGGTGGATTATCATGAACTTTGTGATGTGCGTAGATCTACGTGCATTGTATGAAAACGTACACGTAGAGATCTATACTTTTTAGATTTAATTTCATTTCTTTCAAAGCCAATTAAAAACAAAATCCTTTGATCATATTCTTTGTAATCCCTGATAAGGATTTTTGGATCTTAAAAACTTCTTCCATATTTTTGAGATGAATATATTAAATCTAAACCCTAATATTATCAAAAGAACATTTTCCGGTTTCATAATCCTAAACGTGAATATAAAACTGAATTAGAAAAAATTTTATAAGCTTTCATGAAACCATCTTTCACATCACCTTGTAAAATAATCAATCCACACGAAATTGAAAGTTGAATTAAGACCTTTATCCATTAGTTAAATTACCTCTTTTAATTATACTTATTTGATTTTAAATTTTGAATTTTAATATTTTGTCTAAATTAAGTTTAAATGAGAACTTTGCAATTATTTATAACTTGGAATTGATCCAGAACCTCTAAACATTTGAAATCATCACTTTTAAACTAGGTAGTAACTTATTTTTATCTTTGGAAATTTAGAAATTAAAACAGTAGATTCCTTGTGGATTCGACCTCGTTCTCATTGAGTTAAAACTATACTGCACACCCTTGCACTTGGGGGTATTTTATAGAAGCAATTTCTAAAGGCAGTCAAGTTTTTGGCGCCGTTGACAAGGAACCTAAGATTAGTTTTTAAGTTACTTTAGATTAATGTTTATTTAATGCCTTTTATTTTTTCTTAAATTTCAGTTTTTATTTATGTCTTTTTTGCAAAGTGATCTCAAGAGAAGAATTTATAAATTGTGAAAAGAGATCGAATTTTTTGAAATCTAAATTAAAAAAAAAAAATGGAACAACTTGAGCTTTTTGAAACTTTTGAGCAAAGAAAGGAATTCCAAAGAAATCTTATTGATTTAGAATTTAATTTAAAGATTTGCAATAGAGAATTAAAGTAGTTTCATAAATATCTTTTGAAAATAGCTTTTTGATTACTTGTTATCTCCTAGAATTCCATCTTTTGTTTATCTAGTTTATGAGTGCTTTGAATCGAGGGGAAGACATTAGATTAATATGTCCTGAAAAACATTAATATTTCTTTTAATACCGAAAGTCTCTTCGTAGAAGTTCCCATATCATCTATTTCTACTTCTACAGTAGAAATGGCCGAAAATAATCAACCCTTTATTCCCAAATGTTCAATGAGGGATATACCAACAAGATAGACATGCACCTAAATCTTGTATAGTATGGCCTGAAAATCAAAGACCTTTTAATTTCAAACCTAGAATGATCCAACTTTTGCCAACTTTTCACGGTATGGAATATGAGAATCCTTACGAACACTTAACTAGGTTTAAGAATATCTATGTGAATTTTAACGATCAAAACTACCCCATAGATCTAATATTCCTAAAACCTTTTCCTTTTTCTCTAAAGGACAAAGCTGCTAGATGGTTTAGGCTTTTGCAACCTAACTCTATTCACTCATAGGAAGAAATGCAATCTTTATTTCTAACCAAATTTTTCCCTCCAAATAGAACTGATGCCATTCAACATCAAATTTTGAATTTTGCTCCTCAAACTGGTGAAGCTTTTTATCAGTGTTGGGAAAGATTCAAAACACTTGCACATTCTTGTCCACACCATAGATTCGAAGTCTGGCATCTAGCTAGTATCTTCTATGGATCCTTAATACCACAACTTAAACAATTCGTGGAAACAATTTGTAATGATCAGTTCTATGATAAAACCCCTAAGGAAACTTATGAATATTTTGAATTTTTAGCTGAGAATACACAAACATAGGATACTACAGGATCCCAAAACTCCCAATTTACTATTGCTACATCTACCAAAGGGATATACCAATTGAGTGAATTTGATAATCTAAAGGCAAAACTAGCAACACTATCACGGGAAATTGAGACCTTGAAATCAAAAAAAAGAAACACCAACTATCAAAGAACCTATGGCAAGTGTCTACTACCTTACGTGTGATAGCCAAGCACAAAAGATTGATCACTATCCAACCATCCTAGTTTGTCGAGAAGTGGTTCAAAGCCAACAAACTAGTGAAATGCCCATTAATGCTGTTGTCCCAAATAGCAACATTAGAGGGGGATGAATAGGGTTGCTTAAAAAGAGTACAAATAAAACTTTCAACTCCTAAAGCAATTATGTCAAGATGAAAAGGATGATAAAAAAATGGAATGCACTTAAAAACAATATTCAATATGTGTGGATGAAGAGTGAGTGCTAGTGTTTGCAATAAATATAAAGAGAAGGGGAGAAAAGCAAACACAATCAATTTATAGTGGTTCAGTTTCAATGTTGCCTATGTACACTCCCCCAAGGTCTTCCTTGAAATTTCTCCACTATTCTTTGAAGAGTTTGTTACACACTAGTTTCCAAAGGTGCTAGAAACCTTCCCCAAGTGATTTATACCCAAATCACTCACACCAAGTGATTCTATCTCCAAATCACTCCAGAAGTCTCTCTCAAAGAATATCCTTTGTTTTGGTTCCAACACTTGAACCAAAACTAACAAGAGCTCACCCAACTCTCACAAATTAAGAGAGTTATAAGTTTTCCTCTCTCACAATAACAATAATGAGTTTAGCACTCATTAAAAAAAGAAAACAAACTCTCACAAGTTGAATATGAAAGATAAAGCACAAGTGTAAGAGGATGCCACTCTATCTTTGTAAAATGATGAACTTTTCTTGTTTCTCTTTGTAACTACTTATTTCTTTCCTTCTTCTTCTACCTGAATCTAAGTTTAAGGCTGTATTTATAGGAAAAAAACTCTTCAAATGGCCGTTACTAAGTAAAAAGACACTTTTATCCTTAAAAGAAATTGAATTTCCCTACTTCCAATGTTGCCTTTCAGATTCAGATTTTTTGAGATAATTTTGTGACCGTTTTCACCCTCATAACGTTTATATCTGACGTTGGCTCAAAGTGATGAATTTTCCAATATATACGTATGCTATATTCTAGCCAAACGTGAGTTTCATCCATTGGTTAAATCTTTAGATATAGGCTCCACGCTGAGACTAGCTTCAGATAGCTGTTTCTAACACTCTAAATCTGTGTTTCCTATTTATGCTTCTGTTTTACCATGATAATTTTAGAATTAGAAAAACTTAAACTACAAAAGTTGTAGATTTATAAGTATTCTTTCCACACACCAAATATGAATTTTTAAAGGCTTATAATATGAGTTATGGCTCAAAAACCAGCACTAGCTCCAGAATTCAAAATTACATTTGCTTTTGTAATGACTAATAGTCCAACTCATTTTCGAACAATTTACCTTCCGATCCACGAAAATCTTACTCAGAAAAAGTTATAGATATGGAAGTCTAATTTATTATAAGTAAATTTCATACAATTTGAACTGTTAGATCTTCATATATCATAAATATACTAACGTATGTCTGATCTAGCTTCTCATCCAAGTTAACCTTCAAGTCTTCATCTTTCTTTAATTTCCGTTACTCCTAACTTTGAAATTCCTTTATTTATTCATCCAAATTATGTAAAAATACCTGAAAAATAATATCAATCTCTTCCAAGCATATCATTTTGAATCTACCAAATTATAACAGTTCATACAATGTTTATTAGAAAATTAATTGTAAAAATTCAATTCAGTGTTTGTTATCATCAAAATCAATTATAAAACAAAGTTTATGAACCTTAGGTCAACAATCTCCCCTTTTTTGAAGATGACAAACCATTGATGATCTAAAACTTAGATTTTCAAGACACAAATCAAAAGAACTCTATTTATATAAGCTCATTCAATCATCAATATTTTGTCTTTCTTCCCCTTTGACATCATCAAAAATATTATTAGGAGAAAAAAAATTAAAATTAGTCATAATTCTTCCCCTAAATATATGCATCAATGTCAATTTAAAAAAAATCATTAAAATATATTTAGCTCCCCCTAAATATATGATGGTGAAATAAGCATTAATAAGCACACAAGGAGATTAAATCAATATCATGTTGGATTAGACATATCAAGTTCCGTACGAATATAAAAAAATCTATCCTTATTCAATGGCTTGGTAAAAATATCGGCTAATTGATTTTCTGTCCCAACAAATTCAAGAATAATATCACCTTTTTGAACATAATCTCTAAGAAAGTAATGTCTAACTTCAATGTGTTTGGGCCTAGAATGTTGAATGTGATTCTTTGATAAATTGATAGCACTAGTGTTATCATAATTAATTAGAATATAATCATAGTAGAGTCCAAAATCTTCTACTTGTTGTTTCATCCATAAAATTTGAGCACAATAACTTCTGGCCGCGATATATTCAACTTTTACGGTGGATAAAGTTACGGAATTTTGCTTCTTGCTAAACCATGATATAAGTGAATGACCTAGAAATTGACAAGTTCCACTAGTACTTTTTTTATCAATCTTACATCCGGCAAAGTCCGTTTTAGAATAACCAATAAGATCTAAAGAAATATCCTTAAGATAAAATAATCATAAATTAGGTGTTCCTAATAAATATCTAAAAATACGTTTACTTGCAATAACATGAGATTCCTTAGGGCATGATTGAAATCTAGCACACATACATATACTAAACATAATACCGGGTCTACTTACCGTTAAGTATAAAAGTGAGCCAATCATACCTCTATAAAGTTTTTCATCAACTTTCTTACCATTTTTATCCTTGTCAAGTTTGGTTGAAGACTCATAGGGGTCCCAATAGGCTTTGTATTTTCCATTCCAAACCTCTTGAGTATATCTTTTGTGTACTTGGCTTGGTTTATTAAGATACCTTCCATAGTTTGCTTAATTTGATGTCCAAGAAAATAATTTAACTCTCCCATCATTCTCATTTCAAATTCACCTTGCATACTCTTAGAAAATTCTTGGCAAAGAGAGTCATTAGTAGCACCAAATATAATATCATCCACATATATTTGAATAATAAGCATATCATGATTTTTGGTTTTAATAAAAAGAGTAGTATCGATATTTCTTCTAGTAAAACCATTCTCAATCAAAAATTTACTCAACCTCTCATACCAAGCTCTTGGAGCTTATTTTAAGCCATACAAAGCCTTTTTGAGTTTATAAACATGATTTGGGAATTCATAATTTTCAAAACCGGGAGGTTGCTCAACATAAACTTCCTCTAAAATATATCCATTTAGAAAAGCACATTTGACATCCATTTGATAAAGCTTAAGCTTTGGAGCATTCTCAATGGCTAATGATTCTTCTTTATGTTCCTTTGTTGAGTTTACTTCTCCTTCTTGAATAGTAATGCTTATCATTCTTTGTTCTAATCCAATGTCATCATCATTTTCAATATTCTTGGAGGAAAACTTGTTAGATTCATCAAATGCAACATGAATAGATTCTTCTATAACTAAACTTCTTTTATTGTACATTCTATAAGCTTTGCTAGAAGTAGAATATCTAAGAAATATTGTTTCATCCGATTTAGCATCAAATTTTTCCAAATTATCTTTATTATTATTCAAAATAAAACATTTACAACCAAATACATGAAAATAACCAATATTTGATTTTCTACCTTTCCATAGCTCATATGGAGTTTTCTTTAAAATGGGTCTAATTATTACTCGATTTACAATATAGCAAACGGTGTTAACCACCTCGGCTCAAAAATACTTTGGTAGATTATTTTCACAAAGCATAGTTCAACCCATTTCTTTGAGAGTTCTATTCTTCCTCTCAACTACACTATTTTGTTGAGGAGTTCTAAGAGCCGAGAAGTTATGTCTATACCTTGTTCATCACAATATTTTTCAGAAGAAGAATTTTCAAGTTCTCTACCATGGTCACTTCTAATTAAAGAAATAAGAAAACCCTTTTCATTTTGAAGTTTCCGACAAAGGTTTGTAAAAGCATGAAAAGCTTCATCCTTATGAGTTAGGACAGCTACCTGTGTAAAGCTAGAGTAATCATCAACTACCACAAGTGCATATGATTTTCCACCAAGACTTAATGTCCTAATAGGGCCAAATAGATCTGTGTGGTAGTTATAATGGCCTAGAGGTTGAAACCATATTTTTAGCTTTAAATGATGTTTTAACTTGTTTTCCAAATTGGCACGCATCACATAATTATCTTTTTCAAATTTAATATTGGGTAAACCAACGACTAAGTCATATTTAGAAAGTTTTGAAATTAAATCCATGCTAGCATGTCCAAATCTTCTATGTCATAACCAACTATTATCACTCATTGCCGAAAACCATTTGACATCATTCAAAGATAAATTATTTAAATAAACAACGTAAACATTTTCATTTCTATGCCCGACAAATAATGTCTCATGGTCTTTGATGTTCTCTATGATGCAATGGGAATGGTCAAATATGAGACGATTATCTTTATTGCATAATTGACTAATACTAAGTAAATTATGTTTTAAAACTTCAACCAATAATACAGTTTTAATGGTAGGAATGGGGCTTTACAAGTATTACCTATACCAATAGTTTTTCCTTTGCTATTGTCTCCGAAGGTGAGAAATCCTCCATTTTTAAAAGATAGACAAGTGAACATAGTTGCATCCCCTGTCATATGCCTTGAGTAAGCACTATCAAGGAAACTATCTTTCACTCTTTGTTTTAGATTTTAAGCAAACCTACAAGAGAACTTAGAGCGCCATTTTGTAATTTTTTATGGTTTTGTGAAGGGTTCCATAAATAGAACCTTTAGGGGGATGTTTTGGGAGTTCGTTCCAGACGTCATTAAGAGTCTTTTACAAAGTTTTCATTAGTTTCTTTAGCTTTGTTTCATTGTTTTAAAGAATGTTGTTTCGTGTTCTTGGAGTTTTTGTTGGAGTATTGGTTACTTTTTGCATTGTTTCAAAGTACGGTATTTAAATTTTCATTTTAATTCAATAAATGCTATTTATTATTCTTTTTTTACTTTATTGCTTGTGTTGTTTTCAATTCCATGTTAGGCTAAAACCCTCGTCCTTGATTCTACGAATCAAGGAAGGGTGAATTATTATGAACTTTGTGATGTACATAGATCTACGTGTATTGTATGAAAACGTACATGTAGAGATCTACACTTTTTAGATTTAATTTCATTCGTTTCAAAATCATTCGAAAACAAAAACCCTTGATCATATTCTCTGTGACCCCCGATAAGGATTTTGAATCTCACAAACTTCTATACTTTTGAGCTGAATATATTAAATCTAAACCATAATATTATCAAAAAAATATCTTTTGGTTTTATAATCCTAAACGTGAATATAAAACTGAGTTAAGGAAAATTTTATAAGCTTTCATGAAAACATCTTTCTGATCTATTTTTTCCTTATGTGAAACTTAGATTATGTCTTAAAGCACATCACTTTGTGAAATAATCAATCCACCCGGAATTGAAAGTTGAATCAAGACCTTTATCCGTTAGTTGAATTATCTCTTTTAATTTTAGTTATTTTTCATTTTAAATTCTGAATTTTATTAGTTTGTTTAAATTAAGTTTAATTGAGAACTTTGCAATATTTATAATTTGGAATCAATCCAAAACCTCTAAACACTTGAAATCATCACTTTTGAACTAGGTAGTAAATTAATTTTATCTTTGGAAACTTAGAAATTAAAACAATATTCCTTGTGGATTTGACCTCGTCCTCATTGAGTTAAAACTACACTGTACACCCTTGCACTTGGGGGTTTTTATAAACGCAATTTCTAAAGGTAGTCAATTATGTTCATATCACCATCTCAATCACCCATATAACTAGCAATACCATCATGATAGTTGAAAACAACTATTCTCTTTTCAATTTTCAACATTACAATATCATACTATCATTATATTATCATATTTTCTCATTTCCTTAACATATTTTCATCTCATTTTATCACAAATCAATATCAAACATATAACAAGAACAAGATATCATAATCTAAGAAATATAATAAAAGAAGCAAAAACTGAGATTCTAAAGTACCCCGGGTGCCCTATAAGGGACCCGAGCAACCGCATTAAGGGTCAGGGTGCCCCTCTGCACTAGTGGGCACCCCTTTACTGTCCAAAGAGCTGCTCTATTTTGGTCCAATCTATAATTCATGGTTTTGTGTTCCAAATTTTGTTAAATCCAAATTTTAGCTCAAAAACCTTGTTTCTAGGTGTGGTTTAGGTCCTAAAAGACTCCAATGATTCAATCAAAGAAAGTTTTAATTATATCAATCTTTCAAATTGAAAATCTTGGCTTAAACCTATACATACACACATATACATATATCACTTTACTTGAATCTTTCACCGATGCTTCCAAAATCCTAAATAAGTTTCATAACAATATTTCCTAGTTCATTACATCTCATACATGCTATTAGGAGACTAGAAATCCCTACCTCAAATAAAGGTGAGAATATAATCAAAGTAAGTTTGATTGAATTAATAAATAATGTAATAACTATTGTTTGGTAAAATCAATAAATTTTGATTACATCCTGACCCTTGATTTGAACACTGTAGTCCCTGAAACCCTATCCTATTAGACCAAAGTACAACTTGCAAAAACCTACAAAAAATATTTTCTCCTTTATCCTCCACAATCGGCCATGTGTGACTAAGGCAAAGCAACACATTTTACTCTATTTTTTTTTTATTTTTTTTTCCTCATTTCGGCCAAAACAAATAAACTAGTGGATGTGGTTAAACCATTTTGGGTTGGCTGCCATTGAAGAAGTTGAATCAAGCTTGTGATTGTTAACGTGTGTGGTAAGGTAGATCCGGCTGAGTGTATCATGTGTTTCTTTGGGTTGTTTGAAGTCTTATAAGAGGTAGGGGGTTCCGACTTAAACTTACAAAGTCATGATGTATGTATGTGTAATAGCACGAATTAAGATGTTAATTTCGGTAAGGAAACATTTGATGAAATCCCACAAGTTTCTGGGACTTGTTATGGCAATTGTTTTATGTTTCAAGCTTAGATACATCAAATTTATTAAAACAAATTTTCATTGTCTTACAATGGAATTTGAAGAGTTTATAATGAATGACTTCGAGACCTTTGACAACTTCTATGCCAGACTTATCGACAGAGTAAGCTCTTGCTTAATCTCAGGGAGCCTATCCCAAATTCTAGAGTTGTTGGAAAAATTCTTCATTTATTGCCCGTCTTATCAATCCATAGTAACCACCATTGAAAAGATAAAAAATATAGATGAGATGAAATTGAATGTTTTGGTGTATTCTCTTCAAGCCTGAGAGGTCTACAGATTGGCTTTAGAAGTGATCAAAGAAGATATCGAGAATCTCGTTTCCAGATATAATTCTAACGTAGAGGATAAAAAATTACTTTCCTTCTAAAGAAGTTAAAGAGTCTCAACAAAATAGTGGATTTCAAGGAAACAAAAATTTAACAAATCAAAAAAGAATTACAAGTCTAATAAGAATAATAAAGATGGTGAGAAGAAAAAAGACGAGTCTAAATCCAAAGTTCTTTTCCTTTTTTTTTCTTCCAAATTTTTTTTTTTTTTTTTCCTTTAACATTTAATGATCTTAATGACTTTTTGAACATTTTATGTAGTCTAAAATGATATCCTGTTTTCTATTAAACATTGATTGTCAGATGAACAAAAAACCTTTGCCGTAAATATTTCTAAACAAAGGATGTAAGTTTAAATACTTAGAATAGTTACTCATAACTAACTAAATATTTAAGGTGGCAAGTATAATTTACCCATAAAATTTGAATGTTAATTAACAGAACTGTAATTTATTTTAATCTTACTTGATGGCTAAAAAATTTCAAGCAGTAAGTCCCCTCAACCCCCTTTGCCCATGAAAGCGGGGGAAAGATCATACTCCTTCCCCTGCCAAAAATTGTCCTTGGTTTGGCTACAGAGAAACTCGGACCGAACGTTTGTGAGGAACTTTTTTTTTTTATTCATTTTGAAAGATTTTGTTATGATTTTTTAGTAATTTCTTTTTTAGGAAAATTTAGGGGAAAGAAAAGTTTTTTATTCATTTTCATCCATCAATTTTGTTAAAGAAATAAATAAAAAAATCTAAAATTCGCATATGAAAAAAAAAAAAAAAAAAAAACCGCATAATTACACTTCCCATGCAATAAAATCAAGTTAAGCATCATGTACACACTGAGCATCACAACCATGACCAATCAAAATAGAAGTAAAAGATGCCAATATATTATTTCACCTCATATTAGACAAATTTTCCAAAATAAAAGAAAAGCCCAAGACTAAGCATGACTACTTTTGCGTTGATGCCTCAAATATGCTGATTATTGCCAGTCTCAGCTAAACAAGACTTGGGTGTTTAGAAACAGTAGTTAAAAAAGTTATACATATCTAGATTTTTCATTCTTTAAAAAAAAAAAAAAAAGTGAAGAGAAGAAAACCGATCTCACGGTGATATTTTGATCAATACTCTGAGAATAAATTAAAGTCGATTACTATTTGGATGCGACTCCAATCCTGATGAGGGAAACATAAGCAATGAGTCTGTAGGCAATAAGCATTATCCCCAGAGCAACCACAGACAAGGCTTGTCCATCCAGGCCCACTTGCTTCACAGAAGGAAAGTCCCCAACAAAGCAAGTTGAGGTACTCCCGCCAAGATTTTCAGGGCAAGGGTAAGCCTCGTTGGCTCTGTATTGGGATCCCAGCAAGAGCTTGTACACGTGTTGACTAACAGAAACGTACTTAATCCACGCAATGAAGGGAGGGACGTGCTGAACAAAGTAACCTCCGGCTAGCTGGAAAGTGAGCATGGTGACGGATCCGAGCACGGTGGCCGATTTTTGGTCCATGAAGGCTGCCCCGAGAGCGAGTCCCAGACCTTGAGTGACCAACACATTGTAGAGGAGGACAAACAAGGTGTGCGAGAAGTGGAGAGCCGTGGGCTTCAACCCTGCCATCCAATAAGTTATGGTGACAAAAACAGTGGGGAGGACGAGCTCCATTGGCAGGCCACCAACAATCCTCGCCATGAAATAGGCGGAGAGCTTGTACATTCCTGAAGATCTTTCCTTTTGCAGGATCATGCGGTCTTGCGGGAAGACGAAGAGACCATGGAATAGGGGGAAGAAGCCCCAAAATCCAGAGTAGAAGAAGAGGAGTCCTATCTGTAATCAAGGAGAAACGACAATACATAGTTTCATTCACGGCAAGTTGTTGGATTTTAATTGTTCCCTAAACAACGGAAACAAAGTCTGTCTTCAGCATTGCATCGGGAAAGTTGCAATTCTTTCATAAAATTGTTGTAAAAATATTACTTGGTATGGCTGCACGTTCATGTAATTGAAGAGGAAAATGATGTTTTAACAATTTTTTTCTTTTGTTCAGAAACGAAAAATGCTACTCTGTCAGGTTGTAAACAAAAAAGTGTGCAAAAATGATATTTTTGTAAGAACTTCAGCTTAATAAATAGTTATTTAAAACTGATTGGTCCACAATGATGTAACATATATAATGTGGGTTTATTCTTTTAGCAGAAATAAATTCATCATATAATTTTTATTACAATAGTGCCACCTTTCTATTATTTTTGTATTATTTTATAGTAAAAAATACTAGTAGAATAGTTTTTTTTTTTTTTGGTGCATTTCTTTTTTCTTGTGCATAATAATGTGTCAGCTATGCATCTGCAATAATGTACTGGCCTATATAAGATAATAGCATTATTCTGATATAATTTTGAGATACAAAATACTGGTTACATAAATTGCTTATGTTTTGTAGGCCTATCATTTTAAACTGAAAAAAGAAATTCATAGAGATAAAATGTATTTATCAAATTACCACAACCATATTATTTGGCTGAGTTTTCTTATTATATTTTTGGGAAGAATAGCATTTTTTTCATTGTTTACTATTAGTTTATTTATTTTTTTATTTATTTTTTGATTAAATTTACCAAGTCAGCATTTTGAAAGTGAAGAATAAATACCACGTAGAGAAAGTTCTTTACAAATATGAAGTAGAAAGTGAGAATGCAAATGTTGGCTAGTTACTCATCTAGATATATGTAGAGACAAAAAGCAAATATTGATTTACCCGATCTTGCAAGTGAGTTACGCTGGATTTCCACCATAGTAACCCTGAAATGAAGGCAACAACAAGGACCTGCCCAACCTTAAAACCATTGAAAGTCTCATGCTTCCATTCCTTCACCCCTCTTCTGAGCAACACCAAAAATTGCTCCCACCAGGTTGTGGCCCACTTTGCCGACTTCTTCTCTTCCAACGTGTCGTACTGGTGAGTGCAAGTTTCTCGAACTTGTGCCTTCAAATTTTCTTCAATATTGCCCTTGAAGGCCGAAACCAGAGTCTGCTTAACCACGTTATGATCCTCCCTGCAATCATCCGACGAAACACCTACAAAAATGTGTTTGATCTTTCGTTAATCAAAATAGCAATCAACAACTGTATATATGGAGTATGCAAGTATAACAATACGAATACCGTAAGTATGCATGTATATTTTTTGTTAGTTGTGCTCGTGAATATATTTAATACCATGAAACTAATTCAATGGGTATAAAATTTAAAATTTAAAATATTTTAAAAAACAAAGTAGAAGATTTAATAAGGTTAAGAGGTTCTACTAATCAAATTTTAATCATAAGAAAAATGATTAAAAAAAATAGAATAAGTTATATAAAATCAAAATTTTTTACCGAAAAAGGGTATAGAATGAAATGATTCTCTTGCAGGTCAATTATTTTATATAAAATAACTCATTATGATGCTAGAATCGGTTGACTGTTGCATGCAAATCACTTTAAATAAAATAACACATTATTATTATACGCTTTTATTACGACTTTTATTACGAAAGTGTTTTTACTTCATTGCTGAGAAAACAAATTCTAATCGAGAAACGTTATACTATTAACGTTATGCCATCAAAATTATTTTTTAAAGTTTAAATCACAATTAGGTGACTTGATTCTTATACTAATACTACCAACGTCATGCCATCAAAATTATTTTTTAAACTTTAAATCACAATTAGGTGGCTTGATTCTTAAACTAATATTACCAACGTCGAGCCATGATCAGAATTATTTCTCAAACTTTTAATTAAATCATAATTATGGGGCTTGATTTTAGGCCTCTAATTTTGAAAGAAATAAAATGCTACAGTACAGTTTATCACAATAGCACCACTATTAGATTATTCTTACCCCCTTTTTTAGTAAAATAAAAAACATAAAAACAAAAATCTGGTATAATAACTATTCTCATTCTAATTTAAAAAGCAAGCAACTTTACGTACGCAAGAAAGGCTTTATTTAGTTTGCTATTCTATCTTTTACTTTCGGTTTTTGTTTTTTATTTTCTATTTTGACCTTATTTTCTATTTTACGCTTTTGAAAATAAAAAAAAAAACAGCTCAAATGCATTTAACCACTAATATTTTTGAAATTTGTTTTAAAAAACAGAAAATGAATTTATACATGAAATACAAAATGACAAAACGTCGTGTTGAGCTTTTTCGATCCAAAACATAAAAAATTTCAAAATAAAAAAAATAAAATATTTTCTGTTTTTTTATTTAAAAATTTTTAAAACATAAAAACATATAAAACAAAAAGTAAAAACCAAAAAATAAAAAAACAAACCAAATATCACTTTTAAGTTATTTGGATTTACCATTTGCAAGATCTAACATGAAATCAGAAGGATTCATGGCGACCGATGGAGTATACCCAATCCTGGAGAAGTAATCCATAGCTTCCGATCCATTGCCAAAATAAACAGGATTGCCTTCCGACAATAGCAACACCTTGTTGAACAAGTAAAAAATCCTGCTCGAAGGTTGGTGAATGGTCATCACAACCGTTCTACCTCCCTTCGATAGCTCCCACAACGTCGACACAATCCGATGAGCCGTCGTGGAGTCGAGCCCCGACGTTGGCTCGTCCAACAACAACAAACTCGGATTCATTAGCATTTCTTGGCCTATGCTGACCCGTTTCCGCTCGCCGCCGGAGACTCCCCTAATAAGGGGGCCTCCAATGATGCTGCTCTTGCACCGAGTCAGTCCGAGTTGAGCTATGACAGACTCAGCGTGACTGATCTTCTCGTCTTTAGTTAGACTATTTGGTAATCGGAGGAAAGATGTGAAGACCAGCGTTTCGGTAACGGTCAGGTGAGGGTAGAGAACATCGTCTTGTAAGACGAATCCGGTGTTTCGCTTCATTACGTTGGAAAAAGGTTTGTCATTGTAGGTGATTCGTCCACTGAGTTGGCCACTGAGTCGGCTTCCGAGTGCTGTGAGGAGAGTTGTTTTGCCACTGCCGGAAGGGCCCAGCATGGCTAATATTTCTCCTGGTAACACTATCCCCGTGACTCCCTTCAGGATTATTTTCTCCTCGTATTTTGAGTTCTTGGGTAGAAATCCTCTGTTTTGGGTTTTAACCTTGTAAACCACATTGTCAAACTGCGCAATGGATTCAATGAATTAATATTCAATGCTGAACCAAATGATTGTTTTGGAGAAACTAAAGAACAACAGCCATACATGTTAATTTAATCGATCCAAATCAATGTATTTACTAAAGGTTTGTGCTACTCACTAGGGAATATTTATTATGTAGCTCTTTTGGGAGTGATATAAAATTTTGCTATAAAAATATTTAGTTTTTACTAATATAATAAAGAATATAGATACTTGTAATGGGTAAAATAGGTTAGATTATAACAATTTAGATGTGGCTAAATTTGAAAATAAAAAATAAAAAATAAAAAAAAAATTGAGTTAGATTATCCTCACTACAGCCTAGGACAATCTAAGCCTCAATCTTGATTAAGCCAATATTTTTATTCACAATTTTTAAAATCATTAATATTTTCATTCTAATTTCTAAGCCACTTCAAATACAATTGTAAAATATTAAATCACTTTTCAATATGAAAAAAAAAAGGCAATTTTCGAAACATTGTTTACAATATGGGGGTTCACAGAACTGACTATATTTTCTTATTACAACTTATAAAACGAATTTTTTAACCACAAAGCCCATGCCCAAGGCCGCCCCGCGCCCCCCCGGGGGGGGGGGGTGTTGGCCGCCCGACACCAAAAAATAGAGAGAAAGAAGAAAGCTCTACGTTTCACATATATAGAATCATCCACTTGTCACTTTAGTTTGACATTATTTTCCAATATTATAAATAAATAAAAAAACATTGGTATGAATTAGATTTGATTTAATTTCATAATTTAATTTTTTAAATTTATATATTATTTAAAATTTATTCCAAAATAATAGAATTTAACAATAATATATTCACACTTTTCTTAAATTATGTAAATAAGTTGACAAATTTATTCTAGCATATTATATTTATCATAGTTTCTATTCTCTATAATTATGGTCGAATTTTGTATCTCTCTCAAATAAATTTAATTCAATTTTTAAATTCAAATGTATTCATGCATAATTTTTTTTAATAAATCAAATTAAATTAATTCTAAAATAGTAAAACTTTCTATCGGGTCGTAAAATTACAAATTTTTACCAATCGCATACAAAATTATATTTTATAATTTTTGGTACAAATTTGTGAAAATTTACAAAAACAGTTAGTATCCCAAACGAATCCAAATGAAGTTGTGGCATATAAAAGTAGTGTTTAGTTAACCAAAAAATAAATAAAAAATTTTCGTAAAAGTGAGCCGTAATGCAATTTAATCGAAGAAAGTTAAATTATTAAAAATTAAATTTTTTTTTTTTTTTTGGTATTTTTTGTGAACGAAACACCCCTAAAATACCAAATATAATTCTAATGGCTTCAAAAGGAAATTCCAGAAAACTCAATTTCTTCCATTGAATAATCTGTTTTAGTGAATCAAAATTTAAATTATAAAAACATGAAAAATTTCCTCTGCAACTGAGTGCAATTTGGATTCTACAACAAATCGTAACAAGTGATGTAATTGGATTCTATATCGAGTGTAATTGGGTGGAATAAAAGTTTCTATATTTAAAATTTAAAATTTGATATTTTACTGAAACGCACAAGAATAAGTAACAGGGGAGGTAATTTAAACCCCCCCCCCAAAATAAATCATTTTAGATATTTTTACACAGTAAAATTGTATTTGAAATGTAATAAAACAATAATCTCCATAAAAAAAATAAATAAATTTATAAAGAAATAAACAGTTGTGTATTTTCTAAAGGGTGTAGCTAGGATTTTTTCTTACCCCAAACTATATATAATTATTTTTTTGAGTCATGAATAATTATCAATATAAATTTGTTATTTTATCCAACTATTCTCGTTGTTGCCGTCCCTCAATCCAAAAATCCAGTATTGAAAAACCAAATTTGTTTGCTGAGAATTGGGAAAAAAAGTTAGAAGTTATTAAGGATCGTTTGGAGCGTAAAAAAATCAAAAGTGAAATTTTTTAGAATTTAAAAAATTTAAAGTTATTTTGAAATAAGAATTGGATATATATATTTGATTTGATATGAATTTATTAAAAATTATATAAAGTGATAAGTGGCAAGTGACAAAATTTTAGTGGAGAATCTTGAAAGTTTTTAGAGTTTTATGAAATTTTTAGTATAAATGTTAGTCCAACTTTTTCAAAAATCTAACAAAATCCGTTGAAACGCACTGCAATAGTTTGTTCCAACGGATTTTGACAAATTTTTTAAAAACTTTGAAGTTTTGTAGAGTTTGAAAAAGTTGAAATTTTTTGAAATTTTTGACTTTGGTTGAGAGTTAGAAGTCTTACCAAAGCATAGGTATGTACTCTTGATTTTTTATATTTTTTTACTTTTAGGACTACTAATTTATTTTTTATTTATTAAATATATTTGAACTACGGATTGAATATTATCTAGATTATAAATAATTAGGGTTAAAATTTAAAATATATTTAGACTATAAAGTAAATATTATCAGTGCTATAAATAATTAAACTAAAATATTACTATTAAAAAAAATTTTACCCAAATTTTATCCGAACAGCCCACCACAACCCCCTCTGCCTCCTCCCCTGTATTTTCTTCCATAAACACGAATGATACGAGGGGGAAGTCCGAAAATACAGTTATTCTTACATACTTTTTGAACAGGACTAAAATAATAATCTCATTTCAAAAGAAAAAATAAATATACAAATAAACAACCAATTATCCAATTATTGGTTAAAAGAAAACCCAAATATAAAATTTTCGGAAGAATTTTGGAATTCAAAGTAATTAATCCAATCTTTTTCAGCAAATCATCATGTGACGACTGGAGAACAGCCCAATGCAGCCTTAGATTCAATTCATCCCTGATTGCATAAAGAGCACATACTTTTTCAATCCAAGACGAAAAATAGACCATGCATGCGTGATATTCACATTAATATTATTTGTTAGAGAGAAAGAGAGAGAAAGAGAGAGAATAAAATTAAACCTTCAATGTAACCGGACGATTAGCTTTGCTAAATATGGAGAGGACTTCATTCTTTGTCTGGGTCCGAGTCTGTGCCTCAATATCCATCATCTCCTGTTGCATGCTTATGGTTTTCTTCGCCCACCACCGAACGACCCTTTCTCTCTCTCTCTCTGTGTCTCTCTCTCTGTGAGATATATAACAAAAGGAGATGATTAAAGCTCTCTTTCTCTCGTTTCTGGGTGTGGCCGTGTGGCAGTCTCTTTGCCTATACGTGTTTTTCTGTTCGTGCATGTAATAAATGTCAGTGAGGTTTATGACTTGGAAGAAAGCAGAAGTTTACCATAAAGATGGAAAAATATTGGGGGAATGCTATTGTACAACCACCAACAACCCATGCAAGTTCCCCACCCCCTCAAGAGATTTAATTATACAAGTTGTTGAGATTGGTGTAAGCGTCATACGCATTATTATTATAATTTAAAAATTATACAATTTTTCAAATAGTGGACAAAGAAAATAATAGAAATTATTAAAAGTTAGTTAAATAGCAGATAAATTTTTAGAAATTAATTGTACCTGTCTTTATTTAATGGATAAACTACTTTTATTTTTCTTTAATATTTAGTAAATTACACTTACACCACTCAATATTTAAAAATTACGTTTACATCTCTTATTTCGAAATGTTATTAACATTGATCTTTTCTTATTAAATTAATTACTAAAATTTAACAAAAAATGTCAAAATATTTCTTAGATTTTTTTTATATTACCCCTTACTCTCTCATATATTCGTTAGTTTTATTTACGAAAACTTTGAAAATATCTTTGTTTTTTACTTTTTTTTTATTTCTTTTTGGGAATTTTAGTAAAGAAAATTGACAAAAATATGAGAGAGTGAGAGATAAAATAGGAAAAATACATAAAATTTTAATTAGCTTAACATTTTTTGTTAAATTTTAACTGTTAATTTCGAGAAAATGATCTAATATTAATAACATTTCAAAATAAAGTAGGTAACTGTAATTTTAAATATTGATAGGTAAATGTAATTACTCATATGTCAAAAAAAAGTAAATATAATTACACTTAATCAATTGTATGTGATTTTAAAAAAAATAATAGAAGAAAAATAAATTAAATAATGCTATACATTTAAAAGTTCAACTGGTCTTTAGAATAATATGAATTCAATATAGGTTAACTGCATAATATTATGAATTTTTATATAGGTTAGTGATTCTAAAATAAAATAAAATAAAAAAAGGATATTAATAGGATGAATGTAAGACGTGTATACCTTTCTTCGTTTTTATTCCCATTCCCGTATATTCATACCATTCTTCATTGTCACCGTTTCCGGGATGAAATTTTTTTTCATATTCATCTCTGATTGGTAACAGATTCTCCGTCCTCGGTTTATCCATCAACCATAATAATTATAAATTATATATATAATAAATATTAAAAATTATTATAAGTATTATAAATATTAAATAAAATATATTATATATATTCAATAAATATTAAAAAATATATATATAAATTAATAAATAAGTATTTAAACAGGTATGAGGTAGGATAAAGACTACTATATTCATTTCCGTTTCTATTCAGAGAACATATTAAAAGTTTTATATCCGTCTCCATTATTAATATACATATACCCTCCTTGAGCTAGATAAATAGCGTGGGTATTCGTTGAGTAAGAATAATTTTGACATCTTTAAAAATAATAAAAAAAATTATTAGAGCAATAATTCATTTTTATAATTTCAAAAATATTGTTACTTATTTTGAAAAAAAATGAAAGGTTAAAAGTTAAAAGTAAATTGAATTTAATCTGTTAAAAAAATATATAATTTATTTGAAAAAGACTCACAAAATGCACTTATGGTACAAAGTAAAATGTTATTCTACTTTGAGGAAAACGTACTATCAATATATTAACATGCCTTACGTCACGTCAGCTGAGTTATACATACTTCAGTAAGTAGCTGAGTTATATACATACTTCAGTAAGTAGCTGAGTTATGCTTAGCTCAATCACATGTCAATATTACTAATCGACATCTGTTCGTAGCACTTGGCAAAATGTCAAGTTATACTTTTTCTTTTTCTCATTTTTAATTTTTTTTATTTATATACATGACTTCATTCCGATGGGGTTTTTAGAAGGTCAAAAGATTCAAAAGTTAGAAAAATATAATGTATCAGTTATTTTTTATCTTTTAAAAGACAAAAATAAAATTTGTTGTCAACAACTAATGAAATGGGATAAACTACTAGTTCCAATAATTCAAAATTTTGATAAAAATTAATCAATGTTTGCAAAGTTTAAAGTTTTAAAAGAAATGCACCAACAAAAAAAATGACCAAAATTTTTAAAAAAATTGTACCGTTTTGTAAAGTTCGACCATCCAAACAGCGCCCATATAGGCTGTTTGGTAGCAATTCATAAAAACTTCAATTTTTATTTTTTTTAAACTTTTACAATTGTTTTTCTAATTTTTTAAATTTTTTTCTAACATTTATAACAAAATATCGCATATAAAACCGAATTTTTTAATTTTTGTTAATTTACTCTAATTTTTTAATTTTTATAAGTTTCATTAAATACATAATTTTTACCAAAAGGATACTTAGCAACACCAGGTCAAAACTAACAAAAAGATTTTAATTTTTTGGTCTACCAAACACAATCACAATTTTAACTTTTTATTTTTTTTTATTTCACAGTTTTGAGGCATATAATTTAGATGTTTTTAAATGAAATTACGAAAACAAAAAATTAAAATTAAAAACAAATCTATGTTAGAGCTAAAGAATTTTTAAATTTTTATTATTTTTAAATATAAATAATATGTTTAAAAACTATTAGGTAAAAAAAAAATTTTTGTCAAAAGATCATATAACACGGAAAAAAAAAATTAACTTTTTAAACTTTTTGCTTCTGCTGTTAAATGAAATGAAAATTGTTGCTCTAACTTTAGCTTAATTACCTTTTTGCGTTACTTTAACTTTAACTTTACCTTGGTGCTTATGCCTTTTTGCCTAACTTTTAACATTTTTAACAGGTTTTCAAAATTAATAAATTATAACTTTGATTTCCCAATTGTTGAACTCCGGGTAATATAAAAAAAACTTTTCCATTCCAATAACTTTAATGCATTATCTCCTCCTTGAAACCAAAAGTACATAATTTTTTTTTTCTCTTTAAAACTCATGCATCCAATTCAATTTATGCGCTGCTGGATTATTTTCTATTGCTATAGGAATTTTGTGGTAACCTTCAAATAAATAGTAGTTGATGACTATCAGAAATTCAAAACGAATGTAAAATTTCGGAAGTCTTATTATTTTTTGGTCTTTTATCAAAAATCATTTCTTTTTTTGGGAAATAAGAATTTGGATTAATGGAAGAATCAAAAATCATTTTGGTAACTTTTATGTCGTCAAAAATTTTAAAATATTTAGATAATACCGAATTTATGAAAGAGACTTGCCCCCTAATTTTAAAATATTCGGGCACAGTTATACACAATAAAAGTAATATTTTATTATTTACTTTAGTAAGAAGCGTACCAACTTTCCCTTGAGCACGTCCGCTTTGTCATCAAATTGGTTAGTCGAGTCGTGTTCTTTGGATGAGATATTATCTTTGGCCGAATCTTCTTTAGATTGTTCGGTTGTATCTTGTTCCTGTTGGTGCCAAAAATACATTCGACACGTGGCAAATCCCCCGAACACAATTCCTCCGTTCTCTCGTGGTCGGGGAACATCTCCTCGAGCGGGGTACGTAAGGAAGGGGGGCCCACCATCTAGGCCCTCGTAATTGAGTTATGTTGCTCTATTTCTCATCATTTCGTTTGACGAATGGCAGAGGGATGGGACGTCTGGACAGTTCCCAGAAGTCGTATCGCCCGCTATCCCTCCTTTTGTCCCAATATGCAATTAATGAAGGCCGTATTCATTTAAGAAAAATGAGACGGCATTTAATGGCACACAACATGCATTTAATGGGGAGCATACTATTTTCAGAAAGGGATGACGAGAGAAGAAAGCTAATGATTGCCCGTTATTCAGAGGAATAACACACTGATTTCTATCCCAATTATAAATAGGATACTTCGTGACGAAATTGAGGTAGATCTTCTATAATCCACCGACTACAATTCGATTGCTCTCTTTTTGCTCAAGCCTGCACTGACTTAAGCTTCGGAGGGGTTGTGGTCGGGAACCCCCCGACCTCTCCTTTTAACCTGTTTTC
>QLOD02000013.1:19331114-19342194 GCA_003260245.2 Sideroxylon spinosum | reverse complement strand
ATTTTAATTTAATAGATTCAAGATGACATGCTTGGAAGATATTGATATTATTTTTTCAAGTATTTTAAATAATTTGGAAGATGAAATAAAGGAATTTCAAAGTTCGGAGTAATGGAAATTAAAGAAAGATAACTCGAATAAACAGCCAAATCAGATACATATTAGTATATTGATGATATCGGAAGCTCTAACGGTTACAATTGCATGAACTTTAAATATAAAAAACTAGACTTCCATATCTACAAATTTTGTTAAGTACTATTTTCATGGATCTAAATGGAAATTGTCCAAAAAGAAGATGGAAGATCAGTCTTCACAGAAGAAGTTTTAATTCTAAATTCTATAGCCAATCTTAGTTTTTGAGCCATAACTCATAATATACAAATTAACACATTCTGCTTTTTGGTGTGTAAAAAGAAGATTAATAAATCTACAACTTTTGTAGTTTAAGTTTCTTCTAATTCTAAAAGTAGCATGGTGAAACAGAAGATTAAACGGGAAACACAGATTCAGAGTGTTAGAAAAAGTTATCTAGAGCTAGTATCGGTTTAGAAGCTATATCTAAAGATATAACCGTTGTATGAATACAAAGTCATTACTCTGAACCATCGTCAGATATGAACGTTATAAAGGTGACAAGCGGTCACAAAATTATCTCAGAAAATGTGAATCTGAAAGACAGCATTGGAAGTAAGGAAATTAAATTTCTTTCAAGGGCTAAAGTGTCTTTTTACTTAGTAACGGTCATTTGAAGATTTTTTTCCCTATAAATACAGCCTCAAGATCAGATTCAATAGAATGAAGAAGGCAAGAAAGAAGCGTTTACAAAGAGATATAAGGAAGTCTATAACTTTACAAATATAAAGTGATTTCTTCCTACACTTGTGTTTCATCTTTTCTACTCAACTTGTGAGAATTTCTTTTTTCTTTAATTGAGTACCAAACTCATTATTGTTATTGTGAGAGAGTGATACTTATAACCCTCTTAATTTTTGAGAGTTGGGTGAGCTCTTGTTAGTTTTAGTTCAAGTGTTGGAACCAAAACAAAAGATATTCTTTGAGAGAGACTTGTGGAGTGATTTGATGATAGAATCACTTGGTGTGAATGATTTGGGAATAAATCACTTAGAGAAGTTAGTGTGTAACAAGCTCTTCAAAGAATAGTGGAGAAATCTCAAGGAAAACCTTAAGGAAGTAGACGTAGGCAACATTGAAGCTGAATCACTATAAATCGATTGGGTTTGCTTCTCTTCCATTCTCTTTATATTCATTACAAACACGAGCACTCACTTTTCATCCACAAATATTGGATATTTCTTTTTAAGTTCATTCTATTTTTTTCGTATTATCCTTTTCATCTTTGTATATTTGTGTTTAAGGGTTAAAAGTTTTATTTGCAATTTTTTTTAAGCAACTCTATTCACCCTCTTCTAGTCTTACTATTTGGGACAACAGCTTAATTAAGCATCGACATACTCAGTTACATAATAAAATCAAATCTCATCAAACATATCAAATATCACAATCTATGAGTTTTGAACGATGATCAGATGGTTCAAAAGCTCAAATAAATTACCAGACGATCAAAATAATACGAACCAAATCAAACCAAACCAAACTAAGCCTTTTCCCACTAGGTGGGATCGGCTATATGGATTTGACGACGCCAATCAAATCTGTTAAAAGTCATGTCCTCCGTTAGATCCATAAAGACAATGTCATGTTTACTAGTTTCTTTCCAACTTCTCTTAGGTCTCCCTCTCACTCTCCTGCTCCTGGCAATCTCCATGATCAAAATACTACAAATTCATAAAAAAATAAAATAGAAAATAAAAACTCATATCTACGTTGTGATCATTAATTAAACATGAGTAAGCACTGCAAATTATGGATAATTTGTAACAAAATTTAAAAAGTAAGAATAGTAAGTAATGTCAAAAATTATAAAGATACTTCGGATATTTTTATCAAATATCATATATAGTTAATGTAATTTATCAAAAAGAATATATATATTTTTATACGAGGGGCGTTTGGAAGAAAAAAAATTCAAATTTTTACAAAATCTTATCAACTATTATCCATTCTTATTTTTCGTGCATTTACTCTAAATTTTACAATCTTTTTACTAGTTTTTATCGACTTTTACCAACATATGCCAAATTTATAGTAATTTTTTTGAGTAGAACTACTTAAGTTAGTTAGTGAGACCACTAACGAATGAGCCTACTCAAAATTTTTAAGTTGTGTTAACCAATGTCAAGAAGTAATTGACAAACATCACTTTTTCTTTTTCTTTTCTCTATTTTTTATTTTTCTTCGGAAAGCCACCTTGTTTTCCCTTTCTTGCTTTGCCTTCGGTACCCAAATACAAAATTCAAATTACAGCATACGAGGTTTCGAACAGGTCTTTAATAAAAGGTGGCCTACTATAGATCCGTAGGAAGGTCCTCTTTGGCGGCGCTATTTTATTCTTTGCCTGCTCACTCCCTCTTTCAACGGTGAGAGTGACAGCCAAGCAGTAAAAGCAAGTAACAATCGGCGCAGCGAGATTTTGAAATGGTTGGTTGAGAGGTCGTTCCATCTCTTTTGAATCTTGTACTTGAAGTGAACAGAAAGCTGGCTCTGATCCATGATTTTCCTAGCCTTTCTTTCTCTGAAGCATTATCTCGAACACCTCAAGCCCATTCATATTCTACTAAGAAGGGGGGGGGAGTGTCGGCACGGGCATTTCCTTTGGGACCCACATTTGAATTATCAAATCCTTGCCACTTCCTCCACTCGCCACTCGCATGTGCCCTCCAGCTTCTTCAGCTCCTGCTGGCTGCTCTCTCTCTCTCTCTCTCTCTCTCGCCCGCATGAATAATGGGGAAAAATAGTTCAGAGACTGGCCTTTGAATTGCATTATGGATCCAAGAACTCGTCTTGATCACGCTTTGTTTCAACTCACACCTACAAGAACCAGGTAATACAGACAATTTATGCTTTGGGTCTCTGCTGTTTGCATTTGTTTTGTGGACTTAGGATTCTTTCGTTTGTTAAAGATGCGATCTGGTTATCTTTGCTGGTGGTGTGAACGAGAAACTAGCGTCTGGACTGCTCGAACCATTCCTTTCGCATCTGAAATGTGCCAAGGATCAGATTTTGAAAGGCGGGTATTCAATTACCCTTCAACCGCCATCAACCAATGCTTCTTGGTTTACCAAGGCCACTTTACAAAGGTAAGTAAATCTTAGTGAATTTTGTGAGTTATCTTTGAGGTTCATTGCTCGGCCAAGTTATTGATTTTATTAGATCTGAGCGAGGAATTTGACCAAATAACTCATTTAAAACCATCAATTCCTTAAATAAGTCCCTCAAATCATGATTTTCCTGGATCATCGGCTTCAAAGTGAATTCATCTGAGTCGTCTTTTGTTACGACAACTCTAAACTGAAGTCATCAAATCAAATTTCTCAGCTTATCGTCAATGTGAATAGCGTATTCAAATCAAAATTTCCAGAATTATCTTCTTATCATTTCACGTGGGCCAGACCTTATCGATTTCTTATATTCATTATTGCAACTGATGACTTCACTATGAATACGCCATTAAGATCGACCATTTCAGCATATCTATGTTTTGAATCCTACATTAAAAATGACTACTCATTTTGAATATACTGTTTAGATTGACAATCTCAACAGGTAACTTATTCAGGGAAATTATTTTTTTGACGGATGTATATAAAGAATTATTGGTTTCAAATAACTGTTTTGGGCAAATCCCTCGAGCTCTGCCAAGCATTGTGTTAGTATTTCTTAGTTCACTTAGCATTGGATTGATAATTAAGCATGCATTCACCCTATGGTTCATTTTCTTTATCATGGTGCTTGGTTTTACGGTTTTGCATTGTTATCCTTGTTCATTTGGCTGATCATGGTGTTTTTCTGTTTTCTGCTATGGTATGGGATTCAGATTTGTGAGGTTTGTGAACACACCCGAGGTTCTTGAGAGATTTGTTACAATAGAGAGACAGATTACACAGATTGAAAGTTCAGTTCAGTCAAATGAACAGAAAACTGTCATTACAGAGACAGAAGGTATTGATGGAGAATTTTTTAATTTGAAACGATTCTTCAAAAATATTTCCTCAACTTCATCAATATTGATTCTATTCAATTTTTTGTTATTTTATTTCCTCAACTTCATCAGTATGGATTCTATTCAATTTTTTTGTTGTTTCTATCATGCTTTTGCTATTTTTGATTTTTTAAATTCAGTCACAAGATTGTATTAGGTAGTGATTTGGTATTTGATTTCTCTCTCCACAATATTAAAATAAAATAAGAGAGGACATACCTGGAAATTGTACATCCACAACGAAAGGTTAAATTTAGCAATTTGAAAATTCACATGCAATCACAAGCTACGCTTAGGCATGGATTTGTTATTATTGTGATCGCAAGATTGTATATGAGAAACTTTGGGTGAATTGATATACTAGGAAATCCTATACATGACAAAAGTTGGATTAATAGAAGAGCTGTGGCCTGTGGGAAATGAGCTCATTTAGGAGAGGGAAAAAAAGGTTTTTCTCCCCCTTATTTGTGAAATTATTGTGTGGTCTTTGGACCTCACCTGCGATCTTTTGCTACTATATTTTCAATAAATTTCATGTAATATTTAGCAGATAATTGAATTATAATTTAATAGTTTGGAATATGCATACGCAATGGGGTGGATGTACTATATAATAAAGTTAAAAAGCTAGTATTATATGTATTTGACTTGTATGCTATGGATTGATGGCCTAACTTGAGCTTGCCAATCACAAATTTGAATTAGCAGGAAATGCCTTGGCCACTGATGAGAACTCCAAAAGGTCAATTGCTTCAAAGGTATAAATTCATTATGAAAGTATCTTCTTCTTTTTTTTTTTTTTAATGGGTCGTTACAAAAAAATCTTTTAAATACTTTTTCTGGAAGTTTGCTAAATGTTTTTTAACCTTTTTTGATGCTGCATTTTAGTCAAAAGGTGAATCCAGTGATGCTGTAAAGGAAGAAAATTCCAAGTAAAATACTCATTGTGCTTGATCAGATCCATTGAATTTACAATTTACAATAACTCCATATTTTCTTGTAATAATTGTTTGTGACTAATTATGATCAGGGTTCATCTTCAGCGTGTTCTGGAAACTCGGAAGGCAGTACTCCATAAAGAGCAGGCAATGGCCTATGCCCGTGCTTTAGTTGCAGGATATGAGATGGACTACACAGATGACCTTATATCTTTTGCCGATGCTTTTGGAGCTTCACGTTTAAGGTATGAAAGAAGAAATGATTTCAATTATGGTCAGGTTTATCATTTGTTGTGGAGGTAAAAGTCAAGAAAATGCAAGTGCTGAAGCCTTCAAGCTCATAGAACTCTTGAATAAATCAACCACTTTTTAATTTGACATACTTTTATAGGAAATCATGAATTGACTTCTTAGTGATTTGTTGAATCCTTTTGTTATGTTCTTTGTGTGGTACGAATATTTTGTCTGAAAGCCTTCTATAATGACTGTAGTTGTGAATACCATACTTGGTAGCATAATGATTTTGTTATTAGTACAACACGTGCAGATACTGATATGTCTTGGGGTACCGTAACACATTTGTCCTATTTGGTTGGTGCGGGGTATAGAGTCAATTTATTTTCTTTTTTGACAATTCCTGAGAATATGTGGGTTTAGGGGTTGGTTGTTGGCCTTGTGGCTATCACTTTTGGATAGTCATTTTCTTAATGGCTTTTATACTCTTTAATTATTAATAAAATTGCTTTTATTTAAAAAAAAAAAGATAAAAATATGGAATTTAAAGTCTAGCATTATTGTTTTTAGTTATTTATGTTTTCTTAAAGTTATTTCCTAAGAGGACAATTTTGCTATCCAACTTTGTTGCAAACGGTATGGCCGACAAAATGCATATTACAATTGAAGACGTGAGAGAAGCATATCTGTTTGCAATGTTGAATTAAATAACTAAGTCCTTTCCAGATCCTTTCTAACTATATTTCCCCACCGCAGACTTTTATGTTGCTGGTTTAACCATTTGAATTCATGTTTTCTTTTAAAGCATCCAACTTAAAACAAATTAACAAGGAGTGGAGAGGCCCGGCCCATTAGGATTTTATACTAGTTTGGAATGCTTAATTTCACATTTAGCCTCTGCTTGTATGTAGAGAGATAGACCAGTGCACCAAGTACATAACGTGGACAACTGAGAGATTTAGAAGTGAAAGGGGGATGAGTGCTTTCAAACCCAGCCATGATACCATATCAAAACATTCAACTCAAAACTAATTGACAAGGAGTAGAAAGGCCTATTAAGATCTCATATTGTTTGGAAGGCTTGATTTAACCAATGTGACAAATTTCAACAGCTACATTTTGTTGTCACAGATTTTATAGCTTGTAGAACCCTTTTTTTTTTTTAAGGATATTGACCACATGGATGTAATTCAGTGGCAAAACCTCAACCAATTGAAATATTTGTAAAACCTCTTGGCTGGCTTTTGATTTTGGTGGTGGGCCCAGGAATTCTTGAGATTAGTCCCACTAAATGTGGGATAGCCTCTATTATAAAATATATATATATATATATATTTGCATGTTGAAGTTCAAAATAGTTTTCCTTTTTGTGGATTTGCTTTAGGTTTAATATCTAGTTCTGGTTTCTTCAGGGAAGCCTGCATAAATTTCATGGAACTATGCAAGAAAAAGAATGATGACAGGCTCTGGATGGATGAACTAGCAGCAGTGCAGGCATACTCTCAATCAGAATTGTCATACTTGGAAACATCTGGAATCATACTTGCTGGTGAAGATAATAACCAGAATCAAGGAATCATACTAAATGTACATAACAATGGTCTGTCTAGCAGGAAACACAATGGCTCTATAGATGCATCAGCATTTGACTCAACTGTGAGCCATGGAAGTTTAGACCTTAACCAAGGTATGATTGAATTCATTTTCCTTTATCCCACTCCATTTTCTTGAATGTGTGATCTCTGTTGCATGGAAACTATTTAATCAAGTTAATTATTTGTATTGATCACATAGTTAAAGCAATCCTTGAGTAGCTAATAAGGAAATTGGGTTTGGCTTCATACTTTCAAAAAATTAGCCCTTATTGCGGAAACACCTTTAAATTTAGTCATTCTCAGTGCACAGCCTTGTTATATATATACATATATGTGTGTATATATATAAATCACAGCTTTGTAATGGAAGCAACGAACATGTTCATTTTTGTTAAAAAACCAATCCCCGCTCTACACGTACACAAAAAGAGAGAGAAGAGAAGAATCAAGTAAAGGACTTGGTTAATGTATTACTGAGTTGAATGGCAATTGGATTGTTGATTATTTCCCCTTGGGTAAAAATTCACAACTTAGCACATATATGAATCTAAGACTGTCATACGAAATTGTGAAGACATCTAACTCCATTTGCAAATTGATCTGTCCTTGATGCTTGAAAATTATGCACAGATAATAGCTTGCCAACATCAGCTCAGTTGCAATCAACAGATGGGAAGGCACAAGTACCGCTGTCATGGTCAGACCAATTTCCTCAATACATACACAACTTTCCAGGTCCTGCATTCCAACAAATGCCCCCATATCAAGGGTATCTTTTTCCTGGGATGCAGGTGGCCCCTCCGTATTATCCTGGAAGGATGCTATGGCCCTCAAATATGGAAGATTCTAGTCTTGCTGTTGATCGTGAGCGAGATGATCGTCGGAATCTCAAATCATCTTCGAGAAAGAAAGAGAAACCTTCTCTTGGAAAGGGATCACGAACATTAGAGCAAGATGATAGTACTGAACCCATTGATTCCAGTTCTGAGAGTGTTTCAGATGATTATCTGCCGTATGAGAAAAAGCATTCTTCCATGGAACAGATACATAGAAAAAAGCATGGGAAAAGGTCGTCAAGGAAGGTTGTTATCCGCAATATTAATTACATTACTTCAAAGGGAGATGGAGACAAGGGAAGTGGCTCTGAGAAGAATTCATCTGGTGACGATGAATTCATTGATGCAGATTCCATTAAGCAGCAAGTAGAGGAAGCTGTCGGGTCATTGGAGAGACAGCATAAATCAGCATACCGTGTTAATAAGAAACAAGATGGTAGCAAACACCATAGCGCTGTGGATGGATCAAATAGTATGGGCCAGCAGGATAGAGTGAATTTAGTTGAATATAATTCTGAAATGGAGAAGAGAGATGGAAACTGGGATATCTTCCAGAACCTACTTATGAGTGAAGCTGATTCAAGAGCTAATGGTATGGATGCTCATCCAGTACAGATTCCAGAAGAGTACATTGTTCAGAAGAGCTCTAGCGATGGAATACCATTTTCACATAACTTGGATTCGGAAGATGTGGCAAAACATTTTGCTTCAACTGATTCCTTTACTGTGACTGGCAAGGATAGAAGTAACGAAAATAAAATCCACTTTGAGAACTTTGAAGTAGGGGATAATGTTCTGCCAATTATTAAGAAAAGAGACAACACATATGAGGAGTTGTTATTTTCACATCAAAGTGAAGAATCAGTAAAGAACTCTCAGTTTACTATATCTGATGCAACTGAATCTTCTGTCATTAGGAGCCAGAAAGGAGGAGATTGGTTTCCTGGTAATCAACCAGATAAATCAGCAACCTGGAATGAGATAACACGTAGCAATATCTTCGATGGAGATTATGCTACAATTGTTGGTGATCACTCCCAGCTTGAGAACATTAAGAAAGATGTTCTTGTTGATGACTCCTTCATGGTTCAAGCTCATCCAATAGACAATGACCCATCTGCTTCTGAACTGAAGACAGATATATTCATGGTCGCAGACATTATTGAAGGTACCCAACCAAAAGCAAGCCAGCCAGAGAAGGTTGGAGCTACTGGTTTCTTAGAGCCAGATGACCTCTGCATGGTGCTTGGACGAGATTCAGTTGTGGATCCAGTTATGGCATCTTGGAATCTTGAAATGGATTATGGAAATGACAAGTCAATGACAGAAGTTGTTGAAAGGCTCTCTAATGTAGCACCGACTGATTGTGTTGATGCCAAGCTGTCCTCTAGTAATGAGGGAACCAAGGGTAAAGCTAGTGGAGCTCCTATAGGAAAATCTTCAAGTAAAGAAGCAAGGTCTAGAACATCAGTTGGATCTGTTGGAAAGAGCAAATCTGAGATTACATCAAGGAGCAGGAAACCATCCTCTGGAAATAGGACCATTATTCAGAAGAGCAAATCTGAGAAGGTATTGCACAGACACTTGGCAGGTGAAAGGTCATTTGATAAAGAAAATCACCCCATTTTGGTTCTGTTTGCATTATATTATTACATTGCATTGGAAGAACTTTTGAAAGTATAATCTTTGTATGTAGATTTTTTTTTTGTTTTTTTTGGGGGGGGGGGGAGCATCCTTAAAAGTTATTGCAGCTTTTACTGTTATAGCTAGTGATGGCTTCATTTTTCTACACTTCATCCATTTCAGGATTGGTTTAATTCCGTGGATTGCTGCTGAAACAATTTAGAATAGTTTGATGTCAGATGTGTGAATCTCCTAAGCTATTTGTCGTTATGGCTTTTTTTTATTTCTATTTGCTCATTCCGTTCCTTTCTGTTGGCTTTTTCCTTCACCTTTATTATTTTTACGCTATTATATATGTAGGAAGATGAAAATAGGAAGAAAAAAGAGGAGTTAATGGTTCAGCGTCAAAAGAGAATTGCTGAAAGAAGTGCTGGTAGCGGGGTTAATCCAGCAACATTTAAGAAGACCTCAAAGGAAACAGCCATGAAGAATGAGAAGCCAAAACTTCGGTCCCCAGAGCAGGACACAGAGAAATTACGAAAGCCGATTCTCAGGAGTTCCACCCTAGATCGTCTTGCAGCTGCGAGAGTAACTCACAAGTCATCAACTGAAGAAAAGTCCACCCAACCTAGAAAAGCAATCTTGAAGGCTTTGGGGTCTGAGAACAAGAAACCAGGTACCAACAGGGTCAAATCTTTGGATAAGAAAAATGGCCAGAAGAATTCAAATGGGTTACTTTCTTCTGCCTCTGAAACCCAAGGGAAGGACGGTGCATGTTCCACCATAGCATCACCAGTAGATCTGGCCACTGCACAAGCAACTCAACCCTCTGATGGCATTGATGATGCTGAAAACATTAAAGACTTGCATAGCATTTCTTCAATTGAGAAAGATGGAGTCGATAAGGTTCTGCAGAAAGATTCTTTGGATGATAAAAGCGGCATCAGGAATTCACCTTCAGGGGACTTTTTAATACCCATTCGAGGTACCTTTGCACAGCTTGATTATTTGAAAGGTGACAATGTGGTAACATCAAAAGCATCTTCAGTTCTTAAAGACGCTGGGGTCTCTGATGGCTATGCACAATTTACTCCTGAGGTGATTGCACGTCCCTTCCCCCCTTCACCTAACAAAGCTTTGAACTCTGCCACCCCCCACATTGTTGAGGATGGTGTGGTGAATAAAAAATTGTCTTTCTCCCCTGAAATATCTGTGGTAGAAATGTCAACGCCACCACCAAATAGTGAAATTGCCTCAGAACCAATCCACGTACGGAAGAAATGGGATAGTGGTGAAATTTCTCCTAAAGCTGTGAAAGGTTTTAGAAAACTTCTCTTGTTTGGTCGTAAAAGCCGGAACTAGGCCACGAATCTTAATAAATTGTTTGATTTCCAGTCAATGCGTGCCGTTTGGTTGCTTGATGGAAGCAGCTCGATAGCTCCCACACATAATAAGGCCTTGTCTGCTGCTGCCATAGAGTCTTTTTGTAATTTATCACTGGATTTGAGAAAGTTGAGCTGTAATTTTTTCATTTTTTTTCCCCTGTGAATCTTGTTTGTAAGTTTTGTGATCTTTGTTCATGTTATTTTAATTTTATTGAGAACCCTGTAAGTAACCTTGTAATATTCCTTTTTCCAATTCAATTTTTTCCCCTCGCAATTAATTGGTATTTTTGGGAGAATTTATATTATGTTGTTGGTTCCCTTTATATATGTTTGAAATTTTGTAGTC
>QLOD02000013.1:19302636-19317422 GCA_003260245.2 Sideroxylon spinosum | reverse complement strand
AGTATTTGGATAACTTTTCTTGAGGCCTTTACACTTCTACTTGACTCAAGACTATAGTGTCTTAGCCTACACTAACTCTAAACATTACAGAACTCTGTTTTGATTATGGATTTGCCAACTTTACAATTTTGTCCCTAACAAGTTACATGTTTAGCAGAGTGATGAAATGAACAAGTCACTGATGAAGTAGGATGGATTGCTCTTGGTCCATCTAAAGTATCTAGAAAATACATAGGTTGTTGCTTTCTTGATTCTAATATGTATTAGCTTACCCTATAGGGTATCAATTGTAGGTTATTGCTTTCTTGATTCTAATATGTATTAGCTTACCCTATAGGGTATCAATTGTAGCATAATAATTGGTAAGAACCGAATAGTGTCCATAAAGAGCCTTGAGAAACAACTAATGACAAAAATTCTCTTGAAAATCTCAATAAGAAATGAAAACCTTACAAAGAATTATAGGAATTGATACTTAACTTTTGGAATGGTGGTTCGAATCTCAATTGAATTAGTTTAAAAAATTAATAAAAAGCCTTGGGCCAAATCAATTCAAGTAGTGATTACTGATTACACTTGAAAAGTGTAACTATAAACTCCATAACTTAGCATTAGAAGCATGCATTGTTTAATAAATTTACAAGTTTTGTTAATCTTTATCACTTATTTATTTTATTCTCTTCAATGCAGGAAAGAAGAGTAAATAATTGTGATTAGTAGTGATGAAGATGAGGAAAACAACAAAAATGAGCCCTTGGTATCGACACAAAGAGCCCCTATTCGGACTAGAGCAAGAATAAGGAGAGAAAAATAAAGCAGGAAGTTGCACTAAGGATGGTCCAGGACCATCTCCTAGCCGGTCTGAATCACTGCAACAAAGTCCAGAAGATGTCAACACACTGTGGTCTGGACCATTCCCCAGCTAGTGCGGACCACTGCACCATTATTTGAAGAAACCAACACACTGTGGTCCAGACCGTAGCCACGGGTGGTTGGGACTACTGGATAACTTAGGGTTCCATTTTTATAGTTTTTAGGGTTTTATAAAGGGCTCTATAAATAGAACCCTTAGGGGATTATTTTAGAAGTTCGTTCAACCGTCACATAGACTAGTTTACAGAGTTTTATTTTGTTTCTTTCGTTTCGTTTCTTGGTTTTTGGGGAATGTTCTTTCATCTTCTTGGAATTCTTGTTGGAAGATTTGTTGCTTTTTGCATTCTTTCAAAGTAAGGTATTTGACTCTTTCTTCTAAATCAATAAATGCAATTGCGTATCTTGTTTTTATTTATATTACTTGCGTTATTTTCAATTCCATGTTAGGCTGGAACCCTAGTTCTTGATTCAACGAATCAAGGAAGGATGGATGATTATGAATTCTGTGATGTACGTAGACTTACGTGTATTGTGTTAAAAACTTACACGTAGAGATTTACAATTTTTAGATTTAATTTCATTTATTTCAAAACCTATCAAATACAAAAACCCTTGATCATATCCCTATGAAATCACTGATAAGGATTTTTGAATCTTAAAACATCTTCGATATTTTTGAGATGAAAATATTAAATCTAAAATCCTAATTTAATTAAAAGAATATCTTTTGGTTTTATAATCCTAAACGTGAATATAAAACTGAGATGGGGAAAATTTTATATGCTTTCACGAAAACATCTTTTCGATCTACTTTTTTTTTATGTGAACGTAGATCGTATATTAAAAGCACATCACATTGTGAAATAATCAATCCACTTGAAATTGAAAGTTGAATCAAGACGTTTATCTCTTAATTGAATTACATTTTTTTGATTTCATTTATTTGTTACCTGAAATTCTGAATTTTAATTCTTTATTTAGATTAAGTTTAATTAGATAGTTTGCATTTAATTACAATTTGAACTCAATCAATTTAAAATGAAAAGAATTAGTATTAATTATTCAAAAAAAATTGCTTAAAAATAATTTTATTTAGTTTACATAAGTATTTCATCACGAATTTAAATATTTTAACATGGTAGATTATAATATATTTAAAATTATTACCAAAAAAGTAACTATTTGAAAATGTTCAAAATAATAATATTATCATCTTAGGAGATAATGAATCTATTAATTACTAAAATGATTTATTCATTATTACATGAATTAATTCTCCACAATCTTTTTTTTAATCTAATATAATAATGCTAAATTTACATGTTTAAAATCCTAGTTATCCAACAGGATATTGTAATTTTCACACAATAATTTTATTTAGGTTTTTTGAGTGTCCAACCCTTAATGATAATTTGGTCTGCATTTGAAGTATTAAATTTGGTAAAAAAATCTTTAACTTTTATTCAATTAGGGTAAATGAACAAAACCACGGATACAATTTACTTTTGATATCACTTTAGTTTTACACATTTCAATTGTAATAGTCAAACCTCTATGCTTTTGTTCAAGAAACAATTTGATCCTTTCGTTAGTTGATCGTTACATACAACTGTTGGACTGAGAATAAAAATGTAATATCCTCTACAGTTTATCCTTAATATTACTTTAGTCTCTCACGTTTCAATTACAACAGTCAAATCCTACACTTTCGACGTATATTTGAAATATATTTTATTAAATTATTTTTAGTAAATAACATAATTAAATTATATTTAATACATTTTTATGGAATTAAATTATTTTTAATAATATAAATAAGTTAATAATATAGTTAAACTGATACTTAATTTAGTTCAATTAATACGAAATATAGTTTATTAGATTCAAATAATTTTAAAAAAATATACTTCAAATTATATTATTTGTTAAATATAATTTAATAAAATGTATTTTAAATATACATCGAAAGTATAAGGATTTGACTATTACAATTGAAAAATGAGATATTAAAGTGATATTGAAAATAAACTGTAGAGAAAATCATATTTTTATCTTCAATTTAACAGCTGTACGTAACGATCAACTAACGGAATGACCAAATTGTTGTTTGACCGAAAGTATAAGGATTTGACTGTTACAATTGAAATGTATGTAACTAAAGTGACACCAAGAATAAACTGTAGGGGTGGTTTTGTTTCTTAACTTTTCTAATATTTTTAATTTTCTCTATACTAAATATCCTTAAATTTTTCTAACTTTTACTAATTTTTTCAGTTTTGTAATTTTTTCACACTTTTCGAAGAACATATTAAAAGCCAAACAATCTAAAATTCACTTTTTATTTTTCGTCAAAATTTAACACTACAAACATGTACATAACCATAAACCTTGGTGCACTAATTGGTGAGTTTGCTTAGCATATTGTCAGTTCAAATTTAATATGGATTTAGATTGCGTTTGGCAGCACAATTGTCAAAAATTTGCTCTTTTGGTGTTTGACAAAACACCAAATTTCTCACTTTTTGCTTTGCTACAGGAACTCCAACAAACGGTTTTGTTTTGTAAGCTATGATGGCGGTTTTGTTTTGTAAGCTATGATGGATTTCTTCTTTCACCCTTCTGATCTTATTCTGTACCGAAAAAAGGCTCCACAGATTTCTTCTTTGGTTACGAAGCTCCATTTTACAACCTTCTTAGCTGTTGATATCAGCTCACTGATACAATTTTCGATCCCGAGCTCGCAAAAATCTCAACCCATAGCACTGCTCCAACCACCATCGTAGAGGTATGGAACTATAAAAATAGGTATGAGTCTTCTCTTGCCCAAAATATAACTATCGCCTTCAACCCCTCAAGCCTTAGGCTTACACATTTGATGAACACACACAATCTTTACAAAATCATGATAGGAAGAAGAAGAATGTTTGTAAATAAAGACGAGAGGGTTGTAAAATTGATGGAGAGAGAAGTAATAGGTGATGAGAGGGATGGATTTTAGGTTAGAGAAGATAAAGACTGGGAGAGAACTTCTATCGGTGGTAATTTAAAATGAATCAAAAGAAAGAAAGATAAAAAAATTAAAAGCTTATATAATACCACAAGGCACACGTTCTTTAGTACGTACGCGTATTTTTATTTTTATTTGGTTCATACCTAAGTACGTACTGGTAGTTGGGTTGTGTATTGATGGATGTGTCAACCCTTTTGCTATCTAAAGTGGGTTATAATGTCATTTATACACATGTCAATTGAAAAGTTATAAAAAAATCTTATTAAACATTTAAAAGCTACTAATAATTGCTAGAAATTGTTACTTTGTTCACCAAATGTACAAAAATTCACAGCTAACAATTTTTTAAAAAAAGTACCAAAGTTGCTAAATATTGGACTGCCAAACGTCCCCTTAGTATCAAAAATAGGAACGGGAGCTTGAAAGCCCTATATACCTTTTGAGTTAAAAAAATAAAAGCACATAATTTATAATTTTTCATGCGTAGCAAAATTTTTTACTATAGACATTGACCGCACTTTTCACTTTCTTTTTTTCGGTAATCGAGAGTATCCGGATCAGTTTGTGTGTATTTTGACTAATTCTTGAAACCCTGAAATTAATGACCTGAGAAACTCTTCAGTGACTCTTAGAAGATTTGAATTAGTGACTACTAGAAAGTAAATCTAAAATTTTATCAATTCAACTAACTCTTAGATAATGTTTGTTTGAGGGATATAACTGGGGGATTGGATAAGTAATCTGTAATTTTTTACCAAGTTGATTTTAGTTCTATGTTTGGTTTGCAGTATTAGAACTCCGGACTAGACTTCATATCTCTCAAAATGGGGGATAAGTAATACCATGGTGAGGGTTGTGGTATTACTTATTCCCCATCTCTGGATTACTTTCCGCCAAAATCTAAAGGTCCAAAATTATTTTCTATACGTCTTATGTTAAATCACGTATTTTATATCCCACCAATCAAACAAAAAAAAAATTATCTCACATAAACAATTAATCCAATGTTATATCGAATCTTATATATTATCCAATAATATTACTTATACTTCATCATTCAATCCGTCTAAACAAACATAACCTTAGGGTATCACTTTTCATTTTTCATGCTCGCGTAACCACCAAAAGGGAGGTATTTAATTAATTATTCCATCGGCGTTTTCTTTTAATTTTTTTCAATTCCAATTCAACACATCCGCAAAATCCAATGAAACTAAAATTTTCTTTTCTTTCTTAGGCTGCGTTTGGAGTCTCAAAAAAAAAACCAAAAAAATTTAAAAAATTTTAAAAGTTAAACTTCAAAAATTTGAATTTTTTGAAAAAAAATTTCAAAATCCGTTGGAACGGGCCAAATTAGGACGTTCCAACGGTTTTGTCAAAATTTTTTTTAAAAATTGTACTGAAATTTGTATCAAAAATTTTCATAAAACTCCAAAAATTTTCAAGATTCTCTACTGAAATTGTACCACGTGTCACTTTATATAATTTTTAACAACTTTATATCAAATCAATCACAAATATCTAACCATTATGATAAAATAATTTTTCTAACATCATTATCAAATAATTTTTTACATTCCAAACACCCAAAAGTTACATTTTTGGTTTTTTTTTGTTTTAAGGCTCCAAACACAGCCTTTATGAGAGAGCACGGTGTCAGTTCCGCACACAAACAGAAGATGACCGCACGACGCCGTTCCTCCCTCCGTCTGCCGCTTGCTGCATAGGGCTTTGTTCCTCGGACCTCCGACCCGCCCCCCGATCTCTCTCTCTCTCTCTCTCCACCTTTTCTCTCAAATCCCATCGTCGGATCTGAGTTTTCCGAGTTAAAACAGCACACAGTTTGACCTCCTGTACTGTCTGATCTCCTCCGAATTAGCTATCGTTTTCTCTCTCTAGAACGTCTGCAAAGCCACGGCGGCTCTAAACAAAGGGTAAAGGTTGTAGTTTTGCGCAGCGAGATAGAGAGAGAGAGAGAGAGAGAGAGAGAGAACACAACGGAGGGGCTGATTCGATCGGATTCGTTGTGGGCATTTTCATTTCAGATGGGAATGCCCAAACGATGAGCAGAGCCAGGGAGGAAGAAGACGAGGACGAGTGTTTCTACGAATCTCTTGATCGCATATTGTCGTCGGCCTCTTCTTGCTCTTCGTCTTCGGTCGAAGACGACGACAACGACAAGGATTCCAATTCGAATCCGGCTTCCCCCAATTATGCTCCCTCATTGCCTGTTTATAGATTTCCAATGGGGGTGTCCAACAACTACGATGTGTGGATCTCTGAGCCTTCCTCGGTTGAAGAACGCCGTATGCGTCTCCTCCGTCAGATGGGTCTCAACCAGGATCCTATTCTCTCCCGCCGAAGAGCATCTCCCTTGTCTGCCTCCGGCGGCGGCAGAGGAGAGTTCGGCAGATCGGTGTCGACGGATCATTTGAACCGCGGTCAACAACGATGTGAAATTTCTTGCAGTAATTCTAAGACTGGTATAGTTCACTCGAAATCGGATCATCACAGTGAGTCCTCTCCACATGATCAGTGTAATTCTAATTTGGTTCATTCTTCTAAAAAGTTTTCACTTAATTGGATTTCACCGCCGTTTACTGATGGCGCTTCACCACATAAGCCTCCCACTGGAAAAAATTGTACAAGGGTAGAAGAAGAGATTAAGAATGATTCCAATAGTTCGGACCTAAATGTTAATTCTATTTCCTCGGCTACTTTGGAGAATCCCAGTGGTGGGAATTTGAATGATGATTTGGGTTGCTATGGGATTGTCCGGGACAATGGTCAGGTGTGTACAATTAAGAACCTTGACAATGGAAAGGAATTTGTGGTGAATGAGGTTAGAGAAGATGGTATGTGGAACAAGCTCAAGGAAGTGGGAACTGGAAAGCAGTTAACCATGGAGGAGTTTGAGATGTGTGTTGGGCACTCACCTATTGTTCAAGAATTGATGAGGAGGCAGAATGTGGAAGACGGTTCTAAGGGTGATGTGGATTCTAATGCGAGCAGCAGTGGGAGTGGATCAAAACTGAAGAAGAAAGGAAGTTGGCTGAAGAGCATAAGGAATGTTGCAAGTAGCATGACAGGCTACAAGGAGAGACGGAGCAGTGATGAAAGGGATACTTCGTCTGAGAAGGGTGGGCGGAGATCAAGCTCGGCCACTGATGATAGCCAAGATGCTTCATTTCATGGTCCTGAGAAAGTTCGGGTTAGACATTATGGAAAATCATGCAAAGAGCTCACAGCACTCTACAAGAGCCAGGAGATTCAGGCTCACAGTGGTCCAATTTGGACTATTAAGTTTAGCTTGGATGGTAAGTATCTAGCTAGTGCTGGTGAGGACTGTGTCATTCACGTGTGGCAGGTCGGGGAATCAGAAAGAAAGGGTGATCTACTCACGGATAAGCCTGATGATGGGAATTTGAATCTTTTATTTGCTGCCGCCTGGTCCCAAGAACCAACTTCAATGTCGCCGAATGTGGACAACCATCCAGAGAAGAAGAGAAGAGGGAGGCCATCCATAGGCCGGAAATCAGCGAGCCTCGATCACATTATGGTGCCAGAGACTATATTTGCGCTTTCAGAAAAACCAATTTGTTCATTACAAGGACACCTTGATGTGGTGCTTGACCTGTCATGGTCCAAGTCACAGGTTAGTCACAAACTCTGCTTCTGTGGTAGGTTTCCCTGATCTTTCTGGCATCATGTAAAATATGATTATATCCTATCATGGTCAAACATTTACTATTTTGTTGTTAAATTCTCTTTCACTTTACTGTGAAACATTGTTTAAGTTGCTGAAATTATGTATAGCTTGGTTGCCATTTCATTTTGGTGATGAATAAAGTAGGTTATTGCATTAGTTTTGAATAAGCTTGCTAACTTTCAACCCATTTTTGGTCTTGGCTCACTCAATATCTTGAAATTTGTATGAATTTATTTATTTTGTGGGGAGGAAGGGAGGGGATTTGTGTCAAGTGATTGATTTGCGGACTGGTTTACAAGGTTTTGAAAATTTAGATTCTACCTAAAATCAGTATAGAGTCCAAAAAATCAAATCATAATTGATAAGATTTTAACTATAATCCATCAACATAAAAAAATAACATATTATAATATAATTTCTTCGTCTAGAGTTTCTTATTGATATGATTATGTTGTCTAAGTGGAAATAAGCTTGCCTTATGGCTAGAAATGTGGAAAGAATTTTTCAAAGGCCTGGGTTTGCAGCACTCATAAGAAGAATAGGTTCCCATCTTGTAGCCAAAAATATTAAAAATGGTTTAACAAATAGAGGAATGCTTGCTTCACATCTCAACTTTTTATTTAGAAGAGTTTTGCGTGAGCCTCGTGGAGATGACAGGTTGAAATGAGTCAATCACATGATTGACGATTGACCAAATCAACCCTCTAACAAATATAGTATAAATGGAAGAGAGAGATTTGTGTAGGGGATTGGAGTTGAATTAGGTGGTTCGATGAGTTAGGGACAATGTCAGCCGTGTCAGCCACGCTCTCACGAAGGTTGTTCCCGACTAGATATCCAATTCGGCATGCTCTAACTCAACTATTGGTGTTGGTACATCCAACCAAGTAGTGGTGGCATCATCATATTGTTAGCTGGTATGAGGCTGGTAGTTGTACTTGTATGGTTACATCCTAGTCGGTTAGATAGTGACTCTCTCTCTCTTCCTAGGCTAGTTGAGGGTACTTCAACAAAATTCCCTATCTTTAGCCATCAAACCATTTGTCCTTGATGGTTTTGTGAGTGGTATTACATCTGCATGGTTTTCCTAGGGGAGGGGAACTCCGAAGCTGGTAGTTGTACTTCTATGGTTACATCCTAGTCGGTTGTGTCGGATAGTGACTCTTTCTCCCTAGGCTAGTCAAAGGTACTTCAACGAAATTCCCCATCTTTAGCCATCAAACCATTTGTCCTTGATGGTTTTGTGAGTGGTACTACATTTGCATGGTTTTCCTAGGGGACGGGAAACCATGGTTCAAAGTCGCGGTTGCGGCTATCATATCGGCTTGAGAACTTTTGATGCGGTCGTGGTGTCACGTTGTGATATCGGGCGATACGTATTATTTTGTTTTTTTAATTTAAAAATAAAAATGTATATATAGAAAAATTCTAAATAATAAAATAGATATATTATATGACTAAAAATATAGTCTCTCTCTTACTAAGCATTAGATAACTATTTATAATATGCAAATAAGCTAACTTTTTTTTCCATCTTTTACACAAATCATCGAGAAATCGTTTGTTTCATTGATTTCTCGTTGCAACAATTAGTAGTCTTAGTGTATCGTTGAGATATTAGTTTGTCTCAGTCGCGACAAAGCAAGATGATTATTCTTAAAACATTTCTTTGACGCAGACTGAAATCTCGTCGCGCCATCCATCAATTCCGATACGTTTCGGACGATACTTTGAACCATGGGGGAATCTCCGAAGCTAAGGAGTTCTTGGGTCTTGCTCCTATTTGAATAGTTGATCCTTAATAAGTGTAATCTGGAGCATGTGTGAAATGCTCTTGCGAGTGTGTTTTGTAGAAGGGATTATCACGAGGGGTGGGACCCCCTACCTATGGTGGTGGAGGACTTGCTGCGTGAGTGATGCTGTTTGTGTGAGTATTCTAGCATAAGTTAGCTACATTAACACCCTCTTGTGCATGCAGTTTGATAGGAGGGCATGTGCAAACCATTCGATTCCCATGTCAACAACCCAAGAATTTATTGCAGTTGTCACAGAATCTAAAACGCCTTTTCTTGTGATAGCAATATTAGAATTCCCTTTTCCTTCGTGTTGTATTTCGCTCTATTAAATATAGACCCTTGGTTTCAAGTTTCCATCTTTGCTACAAACAAGGAGATAGACTCTTGAGTGATTGTCTTCCTTCGCGTATGATTCACACCATTCTTCTCACGGGTTTCTTTGCTATTTGGGGCTTCCCATGGTTTTTTCCTGAGGATTCTTGTTGTGTTCTCCTCGCTTCGTTTTCTTAAAAGTTTTTTATGCAAGACCAGCAAGATTAAAGCCAAAAAAAAAAAAAAAAATTAAACCAAAAGAAGAAGAAGAATAAAAGCAATCAAGAAGGACAGCTCAAAAAGGGAGGAGAGCATTGGCAAACACACAATTATCATTAATCTCAAATCATCGAGTCTAGTGCTTTAATTCAGTACAATTAAAGCCTTACTTAGGCTAGCCAAACCCTATTATTATAAATCAAATCTCTATGGAAATAAGATTAAAGATAAAACATTTTTTAATCAAATCCTATAAAATCTCTAATAGAATCTCACTCAACATAAATCCTAAAATAAAATAATATTTTAGTTTGCATCATTCTCCTCAGTTGAGAAAATCTCGACTCTAGTGAGTTGAAGCTATGTACTCTTCTTCATTCTACAGGCCAAGAATAGAGCAGATGCTTAAGGTGCTCCCAAAGCTCGTGCACTTGCGTAAAAGGAGGTAGGAACCTTGTATCACCACCAACTCTATGAGGACAGAATGTACTCAACTCTGGTGAAAGATCCTACTTGGATTGAACGTGAACGATAATGGTTCAACCAATGGAAGGACACTGCAGTGGGAATGATGAAATTCAAATTGACATTGTAGGTCTTATGCATAGACTGGGATATCACACTTGCAAGAATCTTGGTGATGTAAGCTTTCTTAATATTCTGGTCAACTGCTTTAGGTGGTTCAATGACAAAAGGCACAATAGTACCCAAATCAAAAACCTATTGGTCAGTAATAGTATCTTCCTCGTTGATCTAATAAATCTCTTTAGGCGTTGTAACAATGCATGGCACCTCATCTATCAAATTACTAAATTCATCTAAATCATCAAAGTTAGCAAATTTAGGCTCATAAACCAATACTTCTAGTTGACCCTCATCATGACCTTTAACATTTTCTTTAATGACCTTCGTGATGTCGTCCTATACTAGAGAGATGCTAAATGGGAAAGAAACTAAGATTGACTCAAGGTTCATGGCTGCATTGTGGTGCAAATACCGAGGCGAATATTTTTCCTAAGTCTATACTTAATCTCATCCCAAGTTCTAATAGGAGGCTCATGGTACTTCCCAATGCATTCTCCATGCTCTCCCAATAAAGTAGAGCATCCCGGTCAACTTTTGTTCTAGTATAATCCACTTTTGCGGTCTCTAATTTTCCATACCATTTAAAGAATTGATCCATATCTTCAAGCCATTGATAAAATTTCTATGGCCATCAAAACGACGAGGTTCCGGGTGAATAATCTTATAGGTTCGTTCATTATGATGAGTAGGGAATTTCAATTTTAGAAAAATAGTATCCTTGCTTCTTGTCGTGACTTCAATTCCCATAATTACACCAATAGTGCGTTCCTGAATCAAGCTTATCAACATAGCCTCTATTGTAAAAATTAATGAAGGTATCAAGCTAATTCCTTAAGAAAAGTATTTTAAAAGAGCCTTGAAAGTGTTTGGAAGGTGTCCAGAGTTTTTGTATCTAATTTTAGAAATCAAAATCAACGCTCCCAATTTGAATGATGGAGGCTTATTCTTGGATAGGATATCTTGAACTCGAATAGTTCCAAATTGGTGGTAGTGATTCCCAATTTCAAAACAAATGAATACAATTGCTCGGCTATCGTGTTTGAGGGTGATGAGCAAGTGGTTTTGTCGGTGTAGGTGAAGGAACTTGGTTGGCGCAATGATGATGTAGACTGACTGACTTTTTTGGAACGGCATCAATTAACGCTACGTTATCATGATGATTGTGGGGAGGAAAGATTTCATTGGCGAAGAGAATATCGATGGGAGGGGGTTTGTTGGTGATTCTGTACAAAGGGCACCAATGGTGTGGTGATCGTGTAGCAAAAGCTCAAGGATGGTGTTTCTAGTTCATGGTCGATGATGAGTTATTGGTTGCGTTGCCTTGTGATGATGGGAGGTGGTCGCTCATGATTGTTGGTTGGTTAACAAAGTTGTTGATGATGAAGGTGGTGTTGTCGTTTGGTCCTGTTGTTGACGAATGGAAGTAGTTGGTGGCGTGGTTGGTCTTCTATTAAGTATTTGATGCCAATGGAAGTTAATCTTAGGGTTTTAGGCTGACTGACAACAACAAGATTCGATATTATGGTTTCGTGGTTGAATAGTGACGAGGTTTCTCAAGATTAGGTTTTTTAAGTTGATCAAGGATTGTATAGCTTTGATACTGAGTTGATGTGGGACAAGCAAGATTGTTTAGAAAAGTTCATATAATTTAGGAAAAATTTACGATTTTACAATTAAAATTGAGATTCTAACAATATTGCTTAGCAAGAATAATTTTAAAGATGTTGTTGATTATGCCGGTGGCATGCTTTTTGATTTTTTTTCAATAAGTATTAAAGAAGCCCAATAACACATAAGAGTAGGGGTCTTAACCTCAAAACCTACGTGTTAAAGTGAGGAGAGTCCATCTTTTATATGGGACAAGTAATTTTTAATTTTAACCAATTTGGAACAACGTTTAACAGCCCCCTTTACATTGGCCCGCATGGACATGGAATCAACGTGGATAATAGTGAGGCCCAATTTGAAAACCTGTTCTGGTACCATATTACAAAAGTTCAACAACACATAAGAGTAAGGGTATCAACATCAAAACCTAGGTGTTAAGGTGAGGGAAGTCCATCTCTTATATAAAATAAGTAATTTTTATTTTGGACCGATGTGGGATAACATCTAACAATAAGAAATAAAATATTATTAAAAATAATAATGAGAGAGTAGATAGGATGAGGAGTCAACAACGAGTTGTCCTCCAAATAAAAGTGCGCAGGGCAACTGCATAATGGAAAAAGCTAACAAACTCCTTTGAATTAAGGACAATTGAAAACCTGCAAACTCGAGAATTATTGAACTCCAAAAGGATTCAAAGAAGTTGATCTTTTTCGATAAGCCAGTACACCTTCTTGTTTGTCCTCGAAAATTTTGGCATCTGTCATTTTAAATTACCACAAAGTAGCTATCCTCACATTCCTCTACAGAACTCGTGCCTTTTTCTGGTGGATAACCCCATAAGTCAATAACAAGCATGTTAAAACAAGAAGTTGGAACAGAACCCAAACTCACATCTAATGCAGAGGAAAGCTTCTTCCATTAGGGTAAGGCCATGTTACAATGCAAAAATAGGTCTTTTCTTTTTTTGGTTTTGGGGGGAGGGGAATTGAGGTGTTTATACCACTAAGGCAAACTGAATTAGAATTTGGTAAGAGAATGAAATTTGTGGATTGAATAAACGGGTATTTTGTTTTTTTGTTTTGTTTGGGAATTGAAGTGTTTATACTGTCATGCCTCGCCGTGTTGGCACCTACATGGCACCACATGGACGCTTACATGGTAGTGACAAAATGTCAAGGTTCAGTAATATTTAGACTATTTTTGAGAGTTCTAGAATGTTTTATACAATTCTAGAATATTCTAGAGGGTTCAGGAAGATTCTAGATTGTTCTTGGTACTCTATAATAATCTAATACATTCTAGATTTCTCTAGAGTATTCTAGGTTGTTCTTAGGAAATTTAGAGTAGCCTTTAATATTCTAGAAGTGTCATGTATATTCTAGATGCTTCTCTTGCACCTTTTGCTGAGAATTATGGAGCATTCTAGGAGTAGGAGGTTTCTTTGAGAAGTTTTGTCTTGTAAATATCTTTAGATACTTTAGCAGAGGATTCTAGAGACTAAATTCTTGCCGTTGGTTAGATTAATCCTCACCTTTGGTGGGAGGTAGAGGACTATAATAGGAATGACCCCCTCGCTTGTAAACTACCCAAGGAAGTAACGTAGAATATTCTCCGAATTCTCCAAGAGTTCTTCTATACTTAGCTTTCTTTGCTAACTTTGTGTGCTTTTTTGCTTCCTAGTGAGGGTTGGTTGATTTAGGACATCAACTAGAGGTTTGACATGTTAGTGCTGCACAGGAAAGGCATTGAAGTTCTAAACCCGTGACAATACTAGCTAGCCCGTGTCCCAACCCTTTCTTCTAGTGATTTCACTTCTCCAACTCTTCCAATAATCATGAAACCTCTTGATGACTTTACTTACACGGGCTTAAGCTGCCTGGAACAATTAAAATTGGGCCTATCTCCCAAATTCGTTAGTGGTTCAAAGCTATTGCTTTTAGGCATAGACTTAAAGACATCCGATCCATCTTTACAACCCATTCTGTTTTCTAGAATCTTCCTAGCCAGTACATGCTGCCCATCCCATTATCTGTCTCAATTGGGACCGGTTGCCCTCCACCCTCTAAGCTTTTCTTTAGAGCCTTATCTATTTAGCCATGCGCATCATCTCCTATTCCAACTTCAACCTCAGCTTGGAGATTGAATAGTGCTTGAGCCTTATTGGAGTAACAGGTGGGTCCTTCTTGACCTATGAAGGCACATCAAAGACAAGATTCTCCATCACCAAGCTCGTAACGCTAAAATACCCTGGCCTCTTCTTTTACCTTGATTCTGGCCCAACGAAGATGTTCAATCCTTCTGGTCATTTCATTTGCCTCAACAAATCCACCACAGAGGTCACTGTCAGAATATTGAGATTAACTGAGCTCAAAATCACACCCTCAATAAGGTTCATGTGTATCCCTTTATAGATGTACAAAATGGCTACATGAGTGACCATTCACTTTTCCTATGACTAGATGGATTTCCTACATTTAATTCACCTTATGACTAGATACATTTCCTTCTTTTAATTCACCTACTGCACTTACCACTACTATATTTAATTCACCTACCACATTCATTAACATAAATAATTTTTCTAATCTATTTATAGCTTATCTATACATCAACACTCCCCCTCAAGCTGAGGAATAGATGTCTTCCATTCCCAGCTTGGATACTAGATCAT
>QLOD02000013.1:19291565-19302536 GCA_003260245.2 Sideroxylon spinosum | reverse complement strand
TCGCCGGAACTCACTGGAGTGACCAGAAGGCTCGCCGGAGAGAGGTGGATCTGGGGATGGGGTTTGCCGGAGCCGGTTATGAAGCACGTGCTCACACGCGCGGAGAGAGATAACTGAGGGTAGGTCTCACTCACTACGAGGGAGGTGGCGCGTGGGCAGCTTACGGGCTTGGTGGGTTGGTCGACGGGGTTCACCGGCGGCAGTAGAAGCCGATGGTGGTGTGGTAGAGCTCCGTTGTAGTCTAGTCGAAGACCTATGGAGGTCGTTTGGCGCACTGTTGCTGTACACGAACTGCGGACGAGGGATCCGCTGGCTCCGATGGCTTCGTTTGGCGCTGGTAAAGGTGGACGATGGTGATGATGGTGATGGGTGGTGCTGGATAGAAGCACGATGACCGGAAGTTGGAGTTTCAAGGTCACGATGTCACTGTTTGTGATTTTGAATAGCTCTAAACTGTAGGGTTTAGGGATTCTTTAAAAGTGAATAGAGTTATTCTGACGAAGGAATATAGATTTAAGTTTGCTCTGATACCAAAGTTGATAGAGAACTTAAGCCAAGAAGAAGAAAAAGCGGGGAAGGAGAAGAGGAGAAGAAGAAGATACGAAGCAGCAGAGAGAAAATCAAGCTTAATCAATAATCATTCAATAATCCTCTAGTAACCCTAACTAGGGTTTAAATAATAGACTAATCAAAACATTATGGGACAAAACAAATAAAGGCCTAAATAAATAAATCAAAACTAAGAAAGCCCAAAAACCAAATGGGTCCAAACAACTGAAATAAACCAATACTAAACTACTACTAGTCAATCCATAACGCCAATGATTGGGCCTCTCTGGTTCGACGTCGATAAACACGTTCATATCGACCAACTCTAGTTGTGTCCGCACCAAGGTGTGTCTTCCTTGCCAAGGATTTGAATCCAAACTTGATCAAATTCAGGATTTAATCCAGCCAAAAAGTCGTAGACACGATCTTTTTCAATGAAGCTCTTCAAGATGGCAGCATCCTCAGGGCATTTCATCTCGAAAACTCGGTAGTAATCGAGTTCTTGCCACAGAATTTGCAGCAAGTTTGCATACTCTGTGACAGATTTGTCTCCTTGCTTAGTGGTTGCAATTTTTACCTTGATCTCGTCCACTTGAGCAGCATCACGAGCCTTTGAATATGTGTGACGATTGGAGTCCCAAATCTCCTTAGCTGTAGCCAAAAAGATACACGTGTCGCTAATCATGGAGTCCATAGAATCCCATAACCATGACCTTATCATGGAATCCTCCTCATCCCATGCTTCAAATGTGGATCATTCTTTGCTGGCCCCTTTCCAAGAAGGTGGTTAAGCCTCCCTTTGCCCTTGAGGTATGTACGGACAAATTAAGACCATTTGAGATAGTTTTTCCCATTGAGCCTATAGGAGGTCCGGATATTCTGCAAATCTCCAATTTTCTGAACCGAATTGAATTCTTCGGATGGGTTAGAATTGCTAGAGATAGTGGTTCCGGAGCTTGAAATTATGAAGGAATGAAATTTGCAGCAATTAAAGCTACCCAGATAGTAAATAGAGAAGAAAAAATGAGGAAGAGTGGCAGCGATGAAGGCTGGATCATGCAGACAAGAAGCAATATCACGCAGCAATGAAGGCTGTTCGAAGAAGAAGAAGCCCAAAACCTTAGAGCTCTGATACCATGTCAGAATATTGAGATTAACTGAGCTCAAAATCACACCCTCAATAGGGTTCATGTGTATCGCTTTATAGATGTACAAAATGGCTACATGAGTGACCATTCACTTTTCCTATGACTAGATGCATTTCCTACATTTAATTCACCTTATGACTAGATACATTTCCTTCTTTTAATTCACCTACTGCACTGACCACTACTACATTTAATTCACCTACTACATTCATTAACATAAATAATTCTTCTAATCTATTTACAGCTTATCTATACATCAACTGTTACTAATTTTTTTGTTAATTGCTTCATTCCATAGGTGCAACGGTAACCCCACTGCTTTAAGCCATACTTCTTCTGGCTCCCATCCAACTCCATTGCAATTTTCCAAAGACAACCACCAATCCAAAAAGGACTGCCTCTTCTTTGAATAAGCTCCTTCGGATGCAAGCCCTCCTTGCCATCTCCTCTGATGGAAAAGATGATAGAAAATGTACCCCAAATTCTTTAACCTTAAAATCTCCCTCTTCGATTGCACATCAAGCCTTCCTTGTCAACTCCTCCACTCTTCTCCAGTCATTGGTTCACCAGCCCTCAAATCAACCCTTCCCAAAGACATTTTTCTCAAGAAATCTAACATCTCACTCACTTGAAACTCTGACACTTACGACCTCCATTGGGTGTCAACTCTCTCTTTGCACATCAATAGCTTAGATTCTGGCCACCTTAACTTCTTCGTCGCTTGTGCATAGGACTACTACTCTCCTTACTACCAAAGCCCTACCTCCTGGATCGAAGCCTTGGAGAAACCTTGTGTACACTACTCGTACTCTCTCTGTCCCAATTTCTGGTAAGCAGACTATTATTCTTCTCTTGGGAGTGAACAATCATAGCTCCACTGCTTTGTTTCCTTCAACCCATAAACTGTAGGCAAGCAAAGCTTGATGACCTCTCACTAGCCTCCTAAGCTAATCACGTCTCCCTTTTCAACTTAATCTTGAGCTGTCACCTAACACCTTTGTGGTCCGTGCCACCTCATGACCTAGGTGGTCATTTAAGCTTGAAAATCCAAGTCGCCTCTCGAAGATTTAAACCCTATCGACTGCATCTAGCGCCGGTAGAGATTGACCATTGTCAATCAACTTTGAATATCCTTTTTCTTCCACCATGATTGTTACTTGAACGTTAGGATTCAAAAGGGGTCCCCCTTTTTTTCCCGAAAAATTCTTTGTATATATCATTCACGAGCACACAATTTATACCAAATCTTCTACAAAGGACTTGTTGGATACACGTTTTTTGTCTTGTGCATTATTTTTACGTCCTTAGTTTGTGTTGTGGTTTAGTTATTGTTTTCCCCTAAGAAGCACGGACACCAACACGACACCGTAGGAACTTGGCAAATGTATATATTTTTATAGATTTTTTATATGCGTCATAGATTAATATTTTATTTAAATACAATAGAAGTAATATAATAATATAGTATGACAATACCTAAAATTAAAAATCATAGTCATTTACTAAACATATAGCATAAAAGATGACAATAAACTATACTCCATAGATTAAAAGTTAACAAAAAAAAATTATACATATATATAAAAAAAGTAAATTTTTAAACGTGAGTCCGTGTGCCAAAAACGAGCTTGTGCATGTGTGCAAAATGAGTCTGTGGGTTGTCCAAGCTGTCTTGGCATAAAAAAATTGGACATTACATAGGCAAGTTTGACATGTGTCCATAGCGGGCCTACTACTTGTCCGAGTCCCTCTTGAGTCTGTGTCTGTGCTTCCTAGGTTTTCCCTATTTGCTTTTCTATTGAACATCGTCTGAACCTTCATTGGTTTATTAAAATACCACTGATTTCCATTAAATTTTCTCAGTTTTAACGCTGTCCTTGGACAGTTGTGGCAGATCATTTGTTATGACTATATTATGAATGAACTTTTGAGATGATAACGTTATTAAAAACCTCAGTGGTGGTAATTGATGTCCAAAGAATTTATTGATGTTTGTCTTGCCTTGTCTGTTAAAAACACTGAAAAAAGTGAATGTGTTTTTATAAGTTGCTTGCTGTGCAATTATGGAATTGGTCTTCTAGCTGGTCCAATATGTAATAAATATGTCTTACTATCAGAATTTTTATTTTCAGCATTTGCTTTCATCTTCAATGGACAAAACTGTGCGGCTTTGGCACCTGTCTAGTAACTCCTGTTTGAAGATTTTTTCACACAGTGATTATGGTGAGTGATTGATCTTCGGTACTTTTTCTCTTTCTTTTTCTCCTTGTTTGCCCTTTAATTATGGTACTCAAAAACATGATGAGCTTGGAAGCACAGTTTTGGACTCACAATGCAGTATAATTTGACAAGATGTGACACTTTCAAAAAATTCAGGTCACAGCATGGCAAGGACATGACAACAAATATATATATATATATTTTATATTGACAAATCAAACTAGTAGTTATTTCTTCATTTTTATATTACAAATATGTTTATATTTTATTCATGGTACGAAATCATTTTTCCATTCTACAATGTTTTAAAAGCGTGCACAAGAGACCTTAATATCAATCTAGAAAAACCCAGAACTCTAAAAAATCTAAAGGTCGAGGAATTTATTGATATAAATCTATACTGTTTTTATTTTCATTTTGGATCCCAAATTTTTTCTTTGAATTCTATTGTGTTTCATTTGTCACAACTCATGCCTTTTCGAATGTGAAAAATTGAAAAGAAAAAGAAATAAAATATAATAGGATATGTTGAACGACTGACCGGAACCTATAAGAGAGTATCTAACAAGTATGAGGCATTATAAGTTAGTATGACACCAAATACATCAGTATACTAGGGGATAATCCCTACCAATAATTATCTAAGAAAAATTTATATCATACGTATGGAAGTGGGAAAAATAAGGATAGAAAATATTTTGATTGGTCTTCAACACTTGTCCAATTTGAACACAACTCCCTCACAAGCATCTATCCTCTTATTAGCTGATGAATTTGGAACTCCTTTTTCTGTGGGTCAGGTGTTCTTAAACAGTTCATAAACAAAGCAATGTGTATGAAAATAATTTACCACCTCTGTTTTACCTATCAAAGAAATTTTTTGCTTGCTTAATAGTATATAACCCAGTTAATAGTATATAACTTTTTTGGCATTTTTTAGATACCTAATCAATGGAATTTCCCCTTTTTGGGTGAAACTTAAGTAGCCAAATTAGCACACGTCAAGAAACACATTTCTTTCAATTGGTTTATCTATTAGCTAATTTCATGTTTGTTGTTTGGATTTGCATCGGCATAATTGATTCCTCGACGCAGTAACTTGCATTCAGTTTAATCCAGTTGATGATAGATACTTCATTAGTGGATCCTTAGATGCTAAGGTTCGTATATGGAGCATTCCTGACCGTCAAGTTGTTGATTGGAGTGATCTGCGTGAGATGGTCACTGCTGCTTGCTATACACCAGATGGTCAGGTTGGCCATATTTAACAGAGCCTCTGATTTTCTTTTGCCCCACTAGAGAGGGTTTGAGAATCATATTACTTTGTGCGGATGTTTTGTATATGGCTCAATGAATGTTGGTTGATTTCTGAAGGGTGCACTGATTGGTTCATACAAGGGGAGCTGCCACTTATACAACACATCTGGTATGGTTGATAGATCCCTCTTCCACCACCCCAGCCACACACCCCCACCCAAACCATTAAACATTTGTTTTTCTATTTTTACAGAAAATAAGTTGCAACAAAAAAGTCAAATCAATTTGCAAAATAAGAAGAAGAGATCTCATCACAAGAAAATCACTGGTTTCCAGGTAATTTAGTAACTCCACTGTAATTTTGTGAACATTGTTGATATAGTAGATAAAGTAGAATTCCTTTTTCTTTTTTGTTTCGCCAAGTTATTTAACTTTATCCCTTACATGGTCTTTGCACCATCTATTTTCTGTTGATGAGTAGTTTGCAATTAACAGTTTGCACCAGGAAGTTCATCAGAAGTGCTGATCACATCCGCAGATTCACGAATTCGCGTCATTGATGGTGCTGATCTGGTTCACAAGTTTAAAGGTGAGAATAGTACACTGTATTTTCTTGAATGTGTAAAGCTGAGTGATCTTGCGGTGTGCTATTAAGTACATAAATAGATACTTCTTGAAACTCAATTGAATCCATTTACTCAATAGAGCTACCAACCATCAGCCACCGTGGTTTAGCACCTCATAAATCTATCATTGTTCTTGAATCATGGTTAGTTTGATTTTTTTGTCAATTACATGAGGGAGCATGACACAATGACGTTGATGTGAGACACAGGAAGATAATAACTAAGTGATCAGTCGTTTTATATTTTCATTTTATTAGGAGGTTTTATAATTTTTGTAGCATAAGATCACCATGTTAGGCAGGCTTAGATTAGAGGATATATGTGTTTTAGGGAGGTTTTGAAGCCCATAAATAGGCATTATTGGCTTAAAATTAAATATACATTGAATAAGAATGAAAAATAATATTTGATAGAGCTTCTCTCTCCCCCTCCTCCCCCCAACCAAGTATAGATAATCTCATTGCGAAAGGAAAGAGACCAAGGAATCTACAAATCATCTATTTGTGCATTGATTGTCGTTGGTCCAAGGAGTTGTGGGAGCTTGCACTATCATGTTTTGTTATGAAGTGGGTGTTCCCGAGGAAGTCCAAGCATGAACTCGATTCGTGGTGGGGTGCAAGTGGGGTCCCTAGGAGGAGGAGAAGAGTCTAGAGGTTAATTTCTCTTTACCTTACACATGGATAATCTGCGGAGAAAGAGACAGGAGAGCTTTTCAAGGAGTTGAATCTTCTTCTTTTGTAGATTAAAAAGTAACCTTTTTTTTTTGGGCTATATTTTTTAGATGGATGTTTAGGGGGCAAGACTTGGATTTACATAACATTTTGACCTTCGTTGATAGCTTTAATATATATTCTATCCTTTGAGAGCTTTTGTATAGGAGCAGTATTCCCTTGATGCCTTTTGGTGCAAATACTGTTACTTGTTTTCTTTAAAAAAAAAAAAAACAAATTACTGTAAATTGGTGTTGCTTTTGTAAGAAGGATTGTGAGTCTAATGATCATCTCCTTGTTCATCGTTTGTGGCAAAATGAGTCATGGAATATGGCATGTTTTGGAATGAATTGGGTCTTTCCATACAAGGCAAATCATGTTATCACAAGTCAGTGGAGGTCTAGAATTACGAAAAGGAGAAGGAACATTGTATACTAGTTTCTTTTTGCATTGGGTGGTTGGTACGGGGACAAAGGTTTTAGGTTTTAATTCTTGTGTTTGCAAATTCTGTGACTAAATATGATTGTAATTCCTAGACTCAATAGCACTTCGATACTTGTAATTATTCTTGGAGTCTCTTAGTTAGGAGACTCTTGACCTATTGTTATTAGGATTGAGAGAATTTGGAATTGAGGTATATTAGAAATTTTCCATATAGTGGGAAACTTTTCTAATTATTCTAAAACATGTACACTTGCATAGGCTAAGGTATTTAAGGTATAGGCTTGAAAGGGAACATAAGAAGTTGCAGCTCAGCAGAACACATTCTGACAGAAATTACATCGTCGCTGCCTACCTCGCCAGATTTGCTAGCAGATATTGCAAGGTGATTTAGAGCTCTGCAGCTTGCTAGGAAATATTGTGAGTTGGTTTGTGGCTCTGCAACTTGAGAACCTCGCTTCAGCAGCTGACCCAGAAAAATAAAGAAACTGTGTTTTTATAATCCTGTTTGAAATTAGATTCCTATGTTTTTATATAGAGAAACATTCTCTCCATTAATTTTTGTGAAATTGAACGAAAGAAAGTTTTTAGGTCTTTCCTTTTCTATTAGCTATCCAAACGAAAAAAACATTCACTCCACTCCACTGTCCTTCACTCTCCCTTACATCTAAAACTAAACTTCGCTTCAACCCCCCCCCCCCAACAAAAAAAAAGAACAGGCTATTGGAATTTCTATAGAAAAAAATAGAGAATTAACTATTCAATTGTCGTGTCATTCTTCAAGTTTCAAGAGTTTTACCAAACACTTGGCCAAATATGAATGAATAGCCAAATAAGAAATTCATTCATATGTATTGGCAATTAGGAAAATTTTGGATTGCGCTACTGATTTAGTGTGGCTTTGATCTTCGAGGACTTATAGATCGTTCTTTTACTTGGATCGGTGAATCGAGGACACAGAAAAGAATTCAAGCAATAAGATTGTGGATCTCGATCTGTAATTTTTGTGGTGAAACTTTGTAAAAGATTTTTCTCCCTTGTTGAAACCAATTTCCTTGTAAAATTCTTCCGCCTCCTTTATTTTTTGCGCTTGTTTGGTTGGTTGGATTATAGAAAATTTTTCAAAAGGAACCAAACATTGAAATGTCATTGCATGGATGGGCTTTGTTGAGAGTATAAAAAGCAATATAAATAATTAAATTGCCCTCTAACAGTTTAAACTTTTAAGTAAGATGGTAAGTAACAGTCTAATATGGTATTAGAATAAACATCACCGCCACCTGAGAGTCAATTGTTGAGTGTGATTGGTCTTGTCAAAAAGTTGAATCTAGCCACACGTGGAAATGTGTTTGGAGAGTATAAAAACTAATACAATAATAAAGTTTTCCCCTCTTTAACAGTTTAAACTTTTAGATGAGATGGTGATTAGCAATCTAATAGATTTATCTATTTTCCTTTATTGAACAAATAGAAGCTTAGAATTTGGTTTTTTATGTGGGACAAGTATCCTCTGATGACTTTCATAATATATGTTTTTTTTTTTCTTATTAAAAATAAATAAATAAATAAGAAAGAAAACAGCAAAATCTAGTTCGGCTTAGTATGTAGTCCATAATTCTACTTCTTCAAATTTTACTATGGAAATACAGATGCATATTGAATATGTTGTCAGTTGATCAATTGTTAGTCAGGATTAGGATTTAATGACTTAGGAATGTTACGCTCTAGAAGAAAGAGTTTCTAATGGGTTTACAAGTTCTGTGGGAAATGGGAGAGTCTTGCTATAAAAATACACTTCCTGGTTCTAAGCATTTTACTTTTCTCCTACCATAATTGGCTGCTGCTTGGTGACAGGGTTTCGCAACACGAACAGTCAAATCTCAGCCTCCGTGACAGCAAATGGAAGATATGTGCTCTGTGCTAGTGACGATTCTCATGTCTATGTTTGGAAACATGAAGGTGACTCCCGGCCTAGCAGAAGCAAAAGCATTGTGGTTACGCAGTCTTATGAGCACTTCCATTGTCAAGATGTTTCGGTGGCAATCCCATGGCCTGGCATATGCAACTCGTGGGGATTCCAGGATGATGCTGCTTGTTCCGGACAACAGAACCAACTCGGTGATAATTTGGATGAAGTCTCCACAGCCGATCATCCATCTACGCCAGTTGAAGTGATCAATGGTGATGACAATTCAGCTTTGGTATCTGGATGCTTTGGTAGTCCTCTTCACGGAACTATTTCTAGTGCAACCAACAGTTACTTCTTTGATAGAATCTCGGCAACATGGCCAGAGGAAAGACTTGTTTGGATGAACAAGAACCCTAGTCCTCGCGTGAGTCTGGACTTCTCCAGTGGGCTAAACCACAGTAGGCCAGCTTGGGGCATGGTTATTGTAACTGCAGGTCTTCGAGGCGAAATCAGAACTTTTCAAAATTTTGGATCTCCGGTGCGGATTTAATTGGGGGGACCAAAGAAATTTGAGGAGTTCCTGGAGCATGTTGATTAAACCCCGCAATTTATAATCTGTTACACCAGGCTGACAAAAATTGTTCCAGTAATAGATATTTGTGAGATTTGTAATATTAGGAAAGTTCATTTGTTGTTTCCTCGTGCTTGTGCTTGTCGGATTTGGAACGGGGAGCTCTAATCCGAGTAGCAAGAGGGGGAAAGGTGGGTTGGGGGGGGGGGGGATTATATGTTTGAGGGAAAAAAAAAAGAATATTACATAGATGAATTTAGGTAATGATGTGATCTTCTGTAACCAGGGGAATGTAGAGTTGTGAGTATGACAGAAGGTATATTGAATTTTAAGGGAATTCTTTTACAATTCATCAACATTTGCACTTTTACAAATCTATGAAGTTGGGGGGGAGTTGAATCTGGGAATCAATCAATTCAAGTACTCTGCATCTGAATCATTCATTGCATTGCGTACGGCCCTTAAGTTAGGGGTTACTCTTGATCAACCTTAAAACTAGTTCATACATTCGTTTGAATGACAGCTATTGACATATTACAGCAATTGAACTTTTAAAGTATATTTGGAGTTTTATAAAATTTTAAAAATTTCTACAAATTTTTATAAATTTTAAATTTTTTACTCATTACATGAATTATACTATTAACTTTTATAAATTGATACTAATTTTTATAATTTCAAACATTTTTTTTTTTGAAAACTATAATTTCAAAGGTAAAAAGTTGACTTTATTTTATTTTATTGTGACAGCAATTTAATAATATAAATAAGCTTTGCACAGATGAAGAAATTACACATATTTTTATCTTATTCAAAATTCAGTGAAAAGTTTTTTACATCATCCCCCCCAAAATCCCATTCTTCACACTCTTAAGGGCGGCAATTATAAATAAGATATGATAATACAATTTGAAATTATTAAAAACATAATTATGAACATAATATGATCCGAATCTATTAATTCAAAATTGATACAATTTAAATTAATTTTAAAATAAATAAATTATTTATTCAAACATATATTAAAAAAAAAGGCATAAATACATTGTAATGCATGGTCCTACTCCATCCCAAACGAAGGGGCAAAATATAAAAGACAGTTTTACTGGATCAAAAAAAAATATCAGTGACTCAGGGAAGAGACTCAAGAAGCCACGATGTTGTGGATAATTGTGGGCTTAACATTTTAAAAATAAAAATTGCATAAACATATAGTTTATTTGCGAAATTGCCACCACAACATTATTTGGATGGGATTTTCTTGTTCTATCTTTTGATAAAATAACATTTTGTTTATTTGGAGTAAGAATATGGTGAGAAAAAATAAAATTAAAAAGTGCATAAACGTATAGTTTACTTTCGAAATTGCCACCACAACGTTATTTGGATGGGATTTTCTTGCTCTATCTTTTGATAAAATAACATTTTGTGTATTTGGAGTAAGAATTTGGTGAGGAAAAATAAAATAAAAGGTAAAATGAAAATCTATATAATAAAATCGGTCAGTGATTTGACATTTATATCTCAGATTAACGGCTGA
>QLOD02000013.1:19204469-19227132 GCA_003260245.2 Sideroxylon spinosum | reverse complement strand
GAAGAAGATGAGTATGGAATAAAGTCATAAATACGAATGTAGCACAATTTAAACTATTTATGCACCCATTATTCGAAGTCCTACTATACAAACTTATTTATTCATTTTTTTCTATATTTTTTTATTTTTATTTTTTTATTTTAACAAAGGTTGCAGAAATTGATGTAGTAATGGAAAAAGCAAACAAAATAAGCAACAAATAAAAGCAAAAGAAAAGGATTGCCTCGTGTTATCATCAAAGATATGATGAGATTCAAATAAATTGGACAAGGAATTACCAAAAGCTTCATCTTGCTCCAACTCAGTGGAGATGTTAACACTCTCCTTAATTGTAGTGTCAAAACTCCCTATGTCATAGATATCTTCTAAAGGTAGAATATCATTATAATCAGATAATGAACTCATTTTAGATTCTATACTATTATCTATGTTTGTGGGGTAAGAAGGTGCATCAGACCATTCATTATTAACAGTTATCTCTGCCCATTCCATATCTATCAATAGTTGTAGGTCAGCTTCAGACCACCATTGGCCGTCAATTAATTGGTCAGGTGTTATATGCATCAAAGGTGGATAAACAAGTGACAAGGGTAGTGAATAACCTTCCATAAAATACCTCTCAGGCCACTAGTCACAGTTATACTCAGAGCTCTCAGAGCCACTATCCTCACTAGAGAGGTAAGGTGTTGCTTTCCACTTACGTTTGTTCCCAGTTAAGGTGTTAAAAGTGTTTTGCTAATTAAGATTTTCAAGGTTAAGATCAATCTTGATGTACCTGTTCTTTGCAAAGAATATAGAAATAAAGCTTAAGAACACAAATAATCAAAAGTGACAGTGTAGAGTAATAAAAAAAAAAGCTGAAATAAGTAATAATGAAACAATTACAAACTCATCTTAGTTCCATCCTACTCATAAGGTGGAGGATCTAAAAGATCCCATGTTTCAATCTCCACGACGAAGTTCTCTAAATATAGTTTAAGACGATGACCATTAACCTTGAAAGTAGTGTTGTTACGTGGGTTTTGGACCTCGTAAACACCATGTCCTTAGATAGAAAGGATGACAAAAGGACCATACCATCTAGATCTAAACTTTCCCGGAAAAATATGTATCCTTGAATTATACATCAAAACGTTTTGGCCTACATGAAAGAATTTCCTACGAATATGTTTATCATGTAATTCTTTCATTTTACGCTCGGTAAATTTTGCATTCTTAAAAGCATCGTTTCTTAATTCTTCTAATTCATTAAGATGAAACTTTCGAAGAACACCGGCATCATCTATACTCTCGTTAAATTACCGGATGGCCCAATAAGCTTTACGTTCCATCTCTACGGGTAGGTGACATGCCTTACCAAAAACAAGACGATAGGGAGACATACCTAAGATAGTTTTATGAGCTGTCCGGTATGCCCACAACGTATCAACTAGTCTTGAAGACCAATCTTTTCGAGTGGGATTAACAGTCTTTTCTAGAATTCCTTTAATCTCCCTATTTGCTAATTTAACTTGGCCACTGTTTTGTGGGTGATACGCAGTTCCCACTTTATGTGTCACACCATATTTACGTATAAATTTTCCAACATGTTTATTGCAAAAATGTTTACCTTTATCACTGATGATTACCCTTGGCATCCCAAAACGAGAAAAGATATTTTCTTTTAAAAACTTAACCACTACTCTGTGGTCATTGATGCGAGTGGCAATAGCTTCTACCCATTTAGACACATAATCTATGGTCACTAGAATGTGCTCAAAACCAAAAGAATTTGTAACTGGACCCATAAAATCTATCCCCCAACAATCAAAAATTTCTAAAATGATCACAGGATTTTGGGGCATCTCATTATGCTTAGATAAAGCTCCTAAATGTTGGCAACGATCACATCTCAAACAATAATTGTGTATGTCTTTAAACATCGAGGGCTAGTAAAATCCACTTTGAAGGATTTTAGCAGTAGTTTTCCTTACAGAGAAATGGCCTCCACAAACCAATGTATGACAAAATTCAATGACACTGTAAATCTCATTATCGAGAATGCATCTCCTTATAATTTGATCTGCGCAACACTTATAGATGTATGGTTCATCCCAGAATAAATTTCTCACATTACATAAGAACTTACCTCTAGCAGCTTTTATCCAATGGGAGGGTATTTGTCCTGTTACTAAGAAGCTGACAATATCTGAATACCAAAAAGATTGATCATGAACGGTCGTGCTGACATGCATGAGGTGCTCATCGGGGAAATGTTCATTAATTATCAAGTCACTAGATTCAAACACCTATTGTGGTAATCTAGACAAATCATCAGCTACAACATTTTCCACTCCTTTCTTGTCTTTAATCTCCAAATCAAACTCTTGCAAGAGTAAGATCCATCTAATGAGATGAGGTTTGGCCTCTTTCTTAGAAAGAAGATATTTTAAGGCTACATGTCCGTGAACACTGTGACGTGAGACCCTATTAAATAAGACCTAAACTTGTCAAGGATAAACACTACTGCTAGGAGCTCTTTTTTAGTAGTAGTATAATTCATTTGAGCTTCATTTAGAGTTTTACTAGCGTAGTAAATGACATGGGGTTTCCCTTCTTTTCGTTGCCCTAAAACTACTCCCACTGCAAAAACATTGACGTCACACATAAGCTCAAATGGTAAAGACCAATCTGGGCTTTGAATAATAGGTGTAGCAGTTAGCAAGTGTTTAAGCCTATCAAATGCCTCTTTACATGATGCTATCCATTCAAATGGGACATCATTGGACAATCATGAGCATAATGGTTGGGCAATAGTATTAAAAGACTAAATAAATTGTCGATAAAAACAGCATGACTAATGAATGATCATACGTCTTTCACACACCGAGGATTAGGTAGATTTTGGATTGATTCAATTTTTGCTTTATCTACCTTTATCCCTCGAGACAATACTATGTTCCCTAACACAACTCCCTTTTTTTACCATGAAATGGCACTTTTCCCAGTTTAGCACCAAATTACTATCCTCATAATGTACTAAAACTTTCTCAAGGTTGGCTAAACCCTCATCAAATGTATCTCCATAGACAGAGAAATTATCCACAAAAATTTTCAAGAATTTCTCAACTATATCACTGAAAATGCTCACCATACACCTTTGAAAAGTTACAGGTGCATTACACAACCCAAAAGGCATGCGTCTATAAGCATAAGTGCCAAATGGGCATGTAAAAGTGGTCTTTTCGTGGTCCTCAAGTGCTACCTCAACCTGATTATACCCTGGGTATCCATCCATAAAACAATAGTAAGTTTTTCCGCTACTCTCTCTTGAACTTGATCTAGAAATGGGAGAGGAAAATGGTCCTTTCGGGTTACAACATTTAAGCGCCTATAATCTATGCACATACGCCACCCGGTTTGGATGCGTTGAGGCACTAACTCTCCTTTCTCATTCTCAACCACGGTAACACCAGACTTCTTAGGAACTACTTAAGTAGGACTCACCTATTTTGAATCAGATATGGAGTAAATAATACCCGCATCAAGCAACTTAAGCACTTCCCCCTTTTACAACTTCTTTCATATTAGGGTTTAGTCTTTGTTACAGCTGCTTTACTAGTTTGGCTTCATCTTCAAGGTATATATGATGAGAACATACTAATGGGCTAATACCTCAAAGATCTACAACAGTCCAACTTAAGGCTAGTCGGTGGGTACTTAAAATAGCTAATAACTTTTCTTCTTGATCATTTTCTAACTTTAAAGAGATAACTACCGGGAATGTCTCACCCTCTCCTAGGAACGCATACTTAAGTTCACTGGGCAATGGTTTCCTAGATGGACAAGATGGACACTCAACTGAAGATTGGGGTTTGATTAAGGATGGCTCTAAGGATTCAAAAACTAGCGCCTAGCCATTAATTGCCATAGCTTCTTCTCTATCACTTAATATTTTCTCATTATCTATAAAATCTACTCCATTCGGAGCTTTACACTTCTCGCTCCTCAATAATGCTTGCTCTAATGGATCATCTAATAAAGTCTTCTCAAAGTATTCTTCACTTAAAACATGAATCACATCTACTTCCCTAATATCCTCAAAATCCCCCATTTGTTTTCCTACTCGAAAGATGTTCATCTCTATGGCCATATTTCCAAAGAATAGCTTCATAACCCCACTTCTACAATTAATCACACCATTGGATGTGGCGAGGAATGGTCTACCTAAAATGACCGGAATAGAATGGGAAGGATTTTGAACAAGTTGAGTGTCCAACACAATGAAATCAACTGGAAAGTAGAATTTGTCTACTTGCACTAACACATCTTCCACTATCCCTCGTGACATCTTAATTGAACGATCAGCTAACTATAGTGTTACTCTAGTGGGTTCTAACTCACCTAAGCTTAGTTGCTGATAGACAGTGTAAGGCAATAAATTAACACTAGCGCCTAGGTGAAGAAGTGCTTTATCTATGATGTGATCCCCAATTACGCATGAAATGGTTGGACATCCAGGATCTTTGTATTTAGGAGGGGTGTCACATTGGAGTATGGCACTTACTTGTTTGGTCAAAAAAGCTTTCTCCTTAACATTGAGTTTTCCTTTTACAGTGCACATATCCTTTAAAAATTTAGCATAAGAAGGATTCCGCTTGATAGCTTCAAGTAATGGGCTGTTGATTCTCACTCGTTTAAAAATTTATAAATTCTGAGTTCAATATCTCATTCGTACCTTTTGCTAATGTTTGGGGAAAAGGTGGTTTGGGAATGTGTTCAATAGTTTGATCTACTTGCCTATCCGATATTTTTACTACATCTTTCTGCTCTTTCTCTCTAGATTCTTTCTCATTTTTCTTCACCTCACTATCTGTATTCTCACCCTCTCTCTCCTCCTCAACCTCTACTTCAATTGGTTCCTCAATTTTCTCACTAACCTTTGGTCCCATTTTAGCACTAAAGGTATTGCCTCTAGGATCTACAGGTTTTTGAATGACTTTACCACTTCTCAAAGTGGTGATAGATTGCACCTGTTCATGTGGGGTGGCACCCAAGGTTGATGCTTCAGTAACATGTACTTACCCTTTAGGATTCGGGAAAGTTTGAGAGGGTATTTTACCACTTTGGGTGGTGCTCACGGCTTGAGTTAGCTTGGAAACTTGTCCCCCTATGTCATCTAAAGCCCGAGTCACCTGGTTATTAATGTTCAATTGCCAATGCATAAATTGATGAAGAGTGTCCTCAAGGGCCCCCTTTTATACAGGTAGCATGACAGCAGGATTGGGCTGTTGGAATTGGGTGGTGGTACCGAAGGTGGTTGAAATGGTTGATTTTGATGGTAATTCCACCATGAAATACCAAGTGGAGGTCTCCACCCCGGGGGATAAAAGTTGGAAGCTAGGTTTCCCCCTTGATAATTGACATTCCCACCTTGATGGTGAAATGAATTTCCTTGGCCTTTATTCTGAAATGATCGATTTTGGGAACCATTGACGTAGGTTTGGCCATAAGCAACTTCTTTAAGTAAAGGGATTTTAGGGCAAGAATTAGCATCGTGCCCCACTTGATCACAGGCTATACGAGCCATATTCACCGCAACTACTTTCTCTTTACTCTTGATTTCGAGAGAATCTAACTTATTTTGCAGAGTGGATAGTCTAGCTCTCAAGTCATCACTCTTGCTTAGTTCCAATTGGCCACTAGGTAAGGGGTTCCTATGTTCAGAAGAAGATGGGGGTCCAATTTCCCAATCATTTGAATCTTCGGCCACTAAGTTAAATAAATCCATGGTGTCCTCCACAGTCTTATCAAATAAGGTACCATTGCACATGGTTGACACAAGTTGTTTAAGATTGGGAGTCAAAGACTCGTGGAAGATACTCACAAGTCTCCATGACTCAAAACCATGGTGAGGACAGGCCATTAAAAGGTCTTTAAATCTTTCCCAAGCATGATAGGAATTCTCATTAGGTTTACAAGAAAAGGTAGTTATCTATCTCCTAAAATATTGAGTCTTTTAGGTTGGTAAGTATTTTCTCAAAAACTCGGTTTGCATCTCACGCTAAGTTCCAATGCAAAGAGGACGAAGGAAATTGAGCCAAAATTTGGCCTTGTCCTTAACTGAAAATGGAAAGAGTTGGAGGCGCGCTACATCGTCATTGGCATTTGGTCCATGCATGTATTACTCACTTCCTCAAACTCTCAGATGGTTGTATGGATTCTCAGAATCTAGGCCATAGAATGTAGGAAGATGTTGGATGATCCCAGGCCTAAGTGTGAAATTCCCCCTATTCAAAGGTAAGATGATACACGAAGGTGTGGTTTCCCTAGTTGGGTTCAGATGGTTTCTCATTGGAATATGATCAGGATTATCTTCATTGTCCACATGGACACTCACATAATCCTCTACTCTAGCCGTTGAATTAAAAGATGAGGAAGTATCTAATGATATGGTTGTGTAAGAGTTTGATTATGAAAGTTGGCAGGATGGGTCTTCTAGTTTGGTATTTTCCACTAAGACTCTACCTGACCTTAAAAGCATGCAATTCTAGATATCCCCAAAGTTTTTTTTTTCTTTTTTTTTTTTAAGTTCTAAATTTTTGTTAAACGAAATAAAAAAAATCCAAATTTACCTAAAACTAAATTTTGGCTCCCCAGCAACGGCCTAAAAACTTGACTGACCCTAAAATGTGTTTGGGTTCTTCTTCTCAAGTGCAAGAGGGTAGTCGTAGTTTTAAACTCGATGAGTCCGAGGTCGAATTCTCAGCGAGCCTATGTTATCTAGTTTTTAGGTTATGAAGGGATTTTAGGGTTTAATGTAAAAGAGATTTGGTGTTCAATTGAACTAAGTTTTGGAATTTAACAAAAATAAAACAAATAAAAACAAGTAAAATTAAAACCAATAATTAAATTACCGTTACAAAATAATTTTAACAATTCAATTAAATTTCTATTACTTGTGACTTAGAATAAATTGGATAATAATTTAATCTAATTAAATTACTACAATACTCAAAATCGATTAATGAAATCAACAAAGAAGAAGTTCTTGATCCAACTTGCAAGTTAGGGTAGTTTACTACTTTACTCTGGGATGTTTACTTTCAAACTTGAAATTCTATTTTGTTCAAAAATTATTAAGAACATTTAAATCAAAAACCAGTACAAGTGATTTCAAGTAAATATGGTTAAAGATTTTTGTTTTCAAAAGCTTTTCAGACAAATGAATTCAAAGTTTTACTCGAAACCTATTTATAATCTTATTCAAAATTATGTAGAAAGTTATAATCAAAAACCCATGCCAGTGATTTCAAACTAATGTGGTTAAAGATTTCCGTTTTTGAATGTTTTTGAAACAAGTCAAAATAGATTTAAAAACAGTAGATCTCTATTCATGTGCTTCCGAAACCCATGCAAAAGATCTACGTAGATCCCAGAGTATTTCCAAGAACTACTCCATTCTTGGTTCGTTGAATCAAGAACTAGGGTTTCTACGCTGATATTATTTTAAATGAAATGAAAGTAATAAAAATGTAAATTATCATTCGATCTGTCAATTGAAATCTAAAAGTTAGATATTTAAATACTTGAACGAAAGAAACTTACACTAAAATCAATTCTGAAAAAAGCATATGTAAAAAGAAGTGCAGCGAAAAACAAGAACACATCGTACAAATCCATAAAAACTCTTAAAAATAATCTAAAAACTCTCTTAAAAAGTTCTCTCAAACAAAATATGAAAAGAATGAAAATGTGGAGGCTCTCTTTAGTTAGTTGTGCAAAGGTCCTTTTATATGGTTCATAAAAAACCCTAAAATAACTCAAAACGCACGCCTAAAAGTTCACGGGTACTTTGGACCATCTGGGAGTGGTCTGGACCACAGAATGGTGATGTCTGTGGGTGGTCTGGATCATTTGGGGGGGGGCCGGACCACAGAATGATTAATGCTCTCGGCTTGATTCTTCAGATAGCTTTTGGTCTCCAAATTCCACGGCGAGTTTGACCTTGAAGACGATGGGTTCAGGTTTCAATTAAACTACAAAAGTTGTAGATATTTAAGTCTTCTTTCAATCCAAAAAAGAATCGCGTAAATCGGAGTTGTGAGTGAAAAGGTATGGCCGAAAAATGGACAGGGTGTCTTGCTGGACATTTGTAGTGGTTTGCACATATAAGCTTCAAATTCGCTTTTCTAGAATTGTTTCCTTCCAAACTCCTACAAAACACACGAAAGCAATATAAATACGAAAAGTATAATAAAAAGTGAATTTTAATTGATAAAAGTCAAATGAAGAGTGTGAACTGATGTTAAGATCAATAATGATTGCGAGCAATCAACACTCGGCCACATTTAGCACGTAAGGCAAGCCCTTTAAACTGTTATGTTCCCCCTAGTAGACGTGTAAGGTCTCATTAGAGTTTATAGTGATGCTATCCACAAACAATTGTAGTATAGTCTTAAGGTGTCAAAAAGTGATTAAGGTCAACAACGAATCAAGTTCAAGCTTAACAAGTCACGAAACTCAAATATCATGTGTAATTACCAAGTGCTAAGCATAAAAGCGTTGAATATCAAAGTAGATAAAGCATGTGTACAAAATAGTATCATTCATTTCATAAGGTCACAAGAGCATAAATAGAACTAGGTTTCAACTTCAAAAACTCACAAGATACCACCCATCAAAAGAAATTCACTCATCAAGGGTTCACACACAGATAGTAGCAAATGATGTTATCCTACTTTCACAAAACCCACAAGTAAACAAGTGAACTGAAATGAAGTTCAAAGTGTACAGCTCAGACCAAAAATTTTTACTGCCATGCAATAGATCACACCACACAACTTACACAAGACTAGTGTATGCACAAGATAAAAGTCGCTTGCTTAGAATCCACTAGATATTTGTTCTAGTTGTAACTTAACAATAAAATTTATGGAAATCAAAGCACATGACTTGGGATAAGGATGCCCAAGTGCACACAAGTCTCAAACTACCTATTTTCTTTCCAAACCCGAACAAAAACTGCGATAAGAAGGTTATTCACAAACTTACAAACTACGCTTGGAACATTCTTAATAATTACTATATAGTGTGCAAGTCCCACAATTACAGAAACGAAAAAGAATAAGAAACTTTTTTTCTTATTCTTTTTTTTTTTTTTGGTGAAATTGAATAATGAACTATACAACATATGAATTCTCATCCCAACATTTATATTCATTTTGCTCTCAAAATCTTACACACCCAATCCTAAATTCATAACTTAAACATTAAGGCATTTTCCCAACCCAAGACATATGAGGATGATGCTTAAAGTGTGTAAATGGGCTGTAAGGATATCATATGAGGTGAGAATCAAAAAACAAAATCAAAAACTTTATTAAAAGGCTTCAAGTTGGTTCTTAGGGAAATTCCATATCAAGAAAGGACAAGAAGGCCCAAAATAGAAAAGAGAGTCTAGCATCATGTTCCAAGCTTACAACAACTAATAATATGCCAACCGATACTCATGCAAATGTGTGTAATGCAATTGGTGCATTAGAAACCAAAGTGTAGAATAAATAAGCTAATATGTAACCCCTCATGAAAAGAATAAAAGGCTCTAAAGCCCATTACTAAAGGGGTATAAGTCTTTACCTAGTCCAAGGACACTCAATTGACCAGTGTTACACAAAATTTACCCTTAAGCACATAAGCTCCTCCATGATAACCAAAAATGCACAAGGTCACGACACTCAACTTAAACTAAGTTTCCTATCAAATGTTGAACAAGATTCATTCATCACTCTCTCACTTAATTCCACAATCAACCAAACCAAAAGCGCCAACATGCAATTATAAATGTGCTAACTCATGCATTCAATCTAAAAAATGCTCAAAATTTAAAAGCAATTTGACAATTTTAGCACAAAGGGTCATCATGCAAACTTTACCCCCTAACCTAAACTAAACATTATCCTCAACATGAGAACCATGAAAGAAAACTAGGTTCGTTTTGTGCAAAGTGAGCATGATGATGATGAGCATAAAGATCAATCAATATATAACACATTAGCCAAGCATGCACCTGAAAAAAAGAACCCCGCAAGTAATAAAGAACACCCTCCAACCTACTTTTTATAGCACTTCCAAAAAAAACCAACCAACATATATCCAAGTGTTGATCTCAAAATGTAGAAACAGATGGTAAAAAAGGTGGATATTGCTTCCAGAGCTTTCTTATTTGAAGAAAATAAAAAGCCATACAAGAGAAAGGGTCAGAAAGAAAATATAAAAAAATAAAGGGAAATAAGATAAGAAAAAGAGTTAGTACAAAAGAATAAATAAAAATAAAATAAAGTAAAATAAGAGAAGAAAATCAAACTAAAATGAAATAAGAAAATAAGAAAATTAAAAATCTAATCCACCATGTACAATGAAATGAAAAAAAAAAAAAAAAAGAAGGTTATCCAACACCCTCTCTAATTCACACATTCACAAATGGTTTAAGAAATAAAACGTTCTCTTCAGGCCACAAAGCACCAAAGGTGGACGCTCTTCGGGTGTAAAACACACTAAGGGATGAAAGGTCAAGTGAGGTTCATGAAACCTCGGATATGGCTGTAATGCATACAAGGACATGGACATGGTAGGCTCAATCAATCTCTCGTTGCCTAGAAAATCAATGTAATCACTCTCATTATCTACTACTTCCCTCCAATAATGATCAGTCTCATTATAGTCATTCATGATCCCCATAATAAGACTCTCTAATGTGGAGCTAAGTCAAAAGGTAAGAGATGTGCACCACTCTCAATCTCAAGAGTGTAGTGAAGTGGACTAGGATCAACCTACTTAATGATGTGCTCCTCAGGCCATGTGACATCCAAATGCTCAGTTGGAATCAAAGGACTCTCAATAGTACCCGGGGTGGTCAGGGTCTGTTGAACATCAAGCTCAGTAGTAAGTAAGGATTACATGTCTCCCTAACTCTCGATAGGTGGTAAGGAAATCTTGTTAATGAAAGAGTCCATAGGGAAATGAGAAAGATGCTCATTCCAACTATCATCCCCAGTGTAATTAGGGTAATTGTCCCACTTGGTGCTCATGGTCCCAAATTGTGCATTATTACATTCACTAGGCCTATAATCTTGGGGCTTCTCAAACTGGCCCTCGGTGAGTGGAACATGGTTGGGAAATACAAAATCTAAGTAATTGGGCTGTACACATATACTACTTCCAAAGGATGGATCATGAAGAGCAAGTGAAGTAGGAGCATGCGGAAAGGTTCATAGTGACTAGCAAGCGTATGAGGTTCAAAACTAGGCTCTAAGTCTTTCCCTTGACTTGGTGTGTTCATAGAAAAATTTAAGGAATGACCATGCCTCACTCGGGATGGGATGAAGAAATTCCCTTCCTAAGACTATATCAAACGCTTGGTGCAACTCACGAGATAGGGCATTATATAATATAGATAGGATATCCCCTAAGTTATCCGTGACTTGGAAAAGTATCCAAAAGTATATTAAATCTCTCCAAACATTTAAAAAATACTTCACCATTTTTTAATAAAAACTTCTAATTTGAAGGCCATGGGTGAAAGTTTGATGAATAAGGATAAAGTTTTCAATAAAATCTTGACAAAATTGTTCCCAAGTGGTCCATTCACCAAAATCATAGCACCAATCACCAGCCACATTTTGTAAAGATAAAGAGAAAAGTATGAACCCAAGTCTTTTACTCATTCTAACATCATTACATGAGCCACACATTGCCTCAAACCTATCGAGGTGAAGACTTAGGTCTTCCTCCTCATGCTCAAAGAATTGGGGTAATTGGTGACAGATCGCTAATGTAAATTCATATTCAAATTGGCCACTTAGAGACTCTATGTAGACTTGGGCGTCAAAGGGACCATGAGTGAAGTTAACAAAATTTAAGTCCGCGACAAGAAAATCAAAATGAAACCAAAATTAGAAAAAAGAAAAATTACACTAAAAAACAACCTAACCTAAGTAACACGCAAGCTAGGCTATATGATATGCAAATGAATATGTTTAAAAGAAAGAAACTTACAAACAAAGAGATGGAGGAAAAGAAAAATTCTCCCAATTTTTTAAGTGAACTCCTCTTAACTCCTCAGTCTAAAGCTTAGTTGCTTTCCTCGGCAACGGCGCCAAAATTTGACCTTGATCTGCAAGTTCACAGGTTGTGTATAGGTAGAAAATTTAAATTTATAAAAGGTGGAGTACCGATCGTTCTTTCCACAATGAGTGTTTTGTTAAAAACACAAGACTTGTTCTCTTATTTAATAGGTGAACCTAATCTAACCTAAACTAAATTCGAATTTATGGGATGATTAGATACGATTTGGGTTGAGGATGGTAAAATGAAGGAATTATAACATCAAATTGACACAAAAATATTAGAAATAAAATAATTAAAGAAACTTGACTACAAGCCGAATTCGGTAGTGGTGTGGTAGAGATTAATTCAAAATAAGTGTAGGCTTTTACTAATAGATTCCGATCAACCGAGATATTGAATCGAACACCTATTATACACGAGTTTAAACTTGTAACCAACCTTTGATTGTAACATGGGTAAATTGATTTCATAAGAAAGCCTACCTTTTGTTTTTACAAAATAGTTTCCAAGTCACTGAGCCATTGAATCAAACACTTGATGTGCACGAATAAAAACTCATAACCAAGCTATGATTATACATGGGTGACATGATTTCGAAAGAAAACCTAACCATGGTTAGTGGAAAATAAGTTTCAAACTCACTCGGATATTGAAACAAACACTTGGTGTGCATGAGTAGGAACTTGTGACCAAGCTGTTGGTATAACAAAGGTGAGTTGATTCTGAAAGAACCTTAGTAAATTTGAAAACTATTTATGTTGAAACAACCACACCAACACCACCACCTTCAATGGCTTGAAGCCAAGAATTAAACTACTCTAATGGCATGACAAAAATATAACACAAGACATTAAAGAAAGCAAAATTGAACAAGATGGAAATGATAACACAACCAAGCAAATATGTTAAAGCAAATGTTCTCAAAGAAAAACTTACAAGTAATGAAGATTTAGAATCCTAGATGAAACCTTGCAAGCTTTAATACCAAGACCTAATCTAACTTAATCTAACATAGAACTAGAAAGAAAATAAAAGAGAAGGGGAAGAAGAATCTGTCCAAAAAAATCCAAAATGCATCCCTAAGTTTTCATTTTATAGTAAAATAGGTTTAATGTGTAGAAGGACCAAAATATCCTTCAAAAGATACAAAATATGCTGCCGAGGATGTCGCCAGGCGCCCCTTTGAGAATGCCTCAGGCGCCCATAGAGAGTGGATGCGTTTTTTGGACAGATTTCTGTCTCTGAATTCCAATGCAATTTTGTCCTTGAAAACGACCGATTCAGACTTTGGCTAAACATGAAAGTTGTATTCCTTCAAGTTTTCTTTCCAACCCAAAGTAAATCGTATCAATCGGAGTTGTGAGTGAAAAGTTATGCCTAAAGTATGAACAGAGTGTCATGCTGGAGTTTCTACTGCAACATATCTTCGACCGGTTTGTGCTTAGGGTCATTTCCTTCCCTTAGGCAGCCATGGTAATTGATATTATGCATTGGGATGGTTCTTAGGATGTTGACAAAGTCTTGGAAGTCCTTGGACATGTCGGCATTTGTGTCTTAAGGCTGTTTTCTCCATGCTCAACAATTGCACTACAAAATGCCCAAAAGGACACCAAAGCCTATTCTTGCACTTCCTTACTCCGGGTTTCTTTGGCTCTTCCACACATACACCCTTGTTATCATTTAGCCCAAAAACACCAAGTTATTTCACTTGAAACACAAACACCAATAATGCATGGAAATAAGATAATTAAGCAAAAACCTCACCAATACAAGTATAAATGCATAATTAGCATGCACAAAGAACATAGAATTGTATAATATTACAAGCTAATTAGTAAGGAAAATATAGTTGCAAATTCATTATATAGAAGGTATGTACTTTTCACTTCTATGAGTGCTAAATTACTTAGTTTTAAATATGTGAAAGATAAATATGCCAATGATTCTGATTTTTCTAATGTTTACATTTTTTTTAGGTAAAGAAAATTGTACTAAAATAAGTAATAATGTAAATATACAGAGGGGCATACCCTCTGAGAATTTCATCATATCACTGCTAAGAGAGAAACGATACTAAAGCACAAGCAACAACCAAAGGAACCACATAATGAACAAACTCCAAGAAATCCAACCCCCAACAAAGGATGGGGAGAGTTGCTAAATCTTAATCAAATGGTGATTAGTAGAAGTGTTTGGGAATCTGGAACAGTCTATTAATCTCGAGTGCACCAAATTTGTGATCAAAGTAATCAAAGCTAGCTCATTCCTTGGAGAACCACCATGCAAACAAGAATTCCTCTCTCCATAGAGAATAAATTGAAGCAATAAAGGAGAGGCGACCAATAAATGAAAGAAAGGAAGAACCTTTAAAGGTAGAGCTAAATCCAAACTTGAGTAGCTACCAACAAGAAGGAGAAGCACAAAGATCACATTTTGCAAGAACAGACTTCCAAACCCGAAAGGAGAAAGAGCATTAGTAGAATAAGTGATCATAATCCTCATTATTATCTCCACAAAGATGACAAAACAAGTGCTGAAGCATCCCAAAAGAAAGTAGTCTATCCTAAGCAGCCAATCATCCTCGAATAGCTAGCCACAGAATGAAGGAGTGCCAGGGGATGTGAAACTTAAACCAAACAATATGCTTCCAAAACACCGGGGGAGAGAGTGTGCGAAAAACCTCCCAAGCTGCCTTAGCAGAAAAAAACCTGGAATCATTGCACACCACCCTATCAACCTTAGAGCAATTTGGAGGTGGTAAGGAGAGAGTTTCCTCCTTCAAATCAAGAAGATCATCACAATTAGCAACCGGCCAATTCCAACGACCCGAAGAAATGATGGCATTAACCTTAGCTTCCTTAGTCAAACTAGAATCGTAAATGACCCGAGCATTAGATGAATTGCAAATGTAACCTCTCGGCATCTATGAATCAAACCACAATGAGGTGTGAGCACCATCTCCAATTTGCATAGTAATGTATGGCTTCACTTTATCCTGAAGCTTTTCGATCTTTCTCCCAAGTCCCAGACACTTCCATGGGACCTTGGTAACCCAAAAAATTGTTCCTTACGGAGTAGATTCAATTTTTCCCCATGACACCCACATAGAAGTAGAGACAGGTTAGCATAGTAGAGAGAGGAAATTCATTGAAAAAAAATTCTGATGAAGTTGTGCCTTTCTAGTATGACAAATCTTTTACGGAATGAGAGAAACCGTAGATGTTTTGAGAATAATAAACTTGATGTGGATTCTGGTACTAGAAGAATTGTTAAAGTTTTTTTTTTTTTCTTTCTTTTTTTTTACATGGTAAGTTGAATTGTTAATGTTATTCGTGAGAAGATTCTTAGTTGTCAAAAGATCAAGTGATCTTATAAGAATTTGGAACTCATTGATTATTGGAGATTGCCATCTTCTGTTTTACTTGGTGGTCAACGGGTCATGCTCATTTGGGGTGCGATTGGTTGGTTTGTTGAATGGGATGAGTTTATGTGACTTGCTTGTTGTTTACTGATACTGGACAATGATATTGGTGCTTGTGGGCATGGATAGAGCCAATTATCTTGCACTTTTCAGCTGGGTTCCATGTATTACAATTGATGGTACAATTGTTTCTACATGCAACAATGTATGGATGGATTGGAAGTGGTGCCATTCAATTGTCTTGGTGGATTGTTTGGATGCTTTTCAGCGTGGTCTTGTTCGTGCTAACGTTGGAGGATTGGAGCGGCTAACATCCTTCCTATCATTTCTCCTCCTCTTCTCCTTTTTCCTCTTTCTTCTCTTCTCTCCTTCTTTTTTTTTTTTTTTTTTTCCTTCGAATTTTTGTTGCAAGACTGATTTCCTTTGTTGGGAGATGTTTCCTGCTTGCTGCAGATTGAATTTCTCTTCCAAGTGGCTATTACGTGCTTGCTTCTAAACATGGAAAGTTTGGTGGGATGCCGTTGCCTTTTGGTTTGAGCTCAGATTGCTTGAATGCTGTTATGAATTGCTGTTATGAATGGAATTGAGGGGATGTACTACCCGTGCTGCTTGCTGTCTCGTGGTGGTCTAGTTTGCCTTCTTTTTTTGAAGAAATGTTAGAGTTGTTCTACAGCTCTGCCTGATGCTAATTCTTCTTTGCTTCAACTTGAACATGAAGTTTTCTTTGAGAGTTGTGCGCTGCACGCTTGCTGCCCTAATGAGTAGCTTACTTGGCATTGTTGCAATGTTCTTTTGGGTAGCTGGTTCTTTTTCGATGATGTATTTTGCGGTTCCCTATGTCATTATGTGTGTTTTGCTGCTGTGTTGGGCTTGCTTGCTATGGTGTTGATTTTGTATCTTTGTGTTGTGCCACTTAGATATCTTATCAACATTTTGAGGAGGAGTTTATGTAAAACTTTTGATTGGTCTAGTTTGCTAACGAGTTAGGATCTTTGGTCCTATTTTGGTTTTGCCTAGCTTATGAGTTCTCTCAAAGCAAGTAGGTATGAGTTCTCCAATGTTTGATCTTTATAATACCAAGCCCCCTTCTCCTTTTGGCTTAGAGACCTCCTACCAAGAGACTTTTGCACCATGCCTCCCCAATGAAACCCCATTCTAGGGGAAATCTGAGAGGAAACTTTCAATGGATTTAGAGACTTTTGAGGGTAGTACAAAATGGTAGCTCCAATAAGCTTGAATACTAAACAAGACTGATTGAATAAGTTTAATACAACCACGAAATGATAAAAACCGATTGGTTGAAGACTTAATCCTCTTCAAAATTCTATTTTCTAAGACTCAGCAATCAAAAGCTTTAAGTTTCCTGGAGATGAGAGGAACCCCCAAGTATTGAATAGGTTCATTCTTCAAAAAATCCCCAACACCCGAGAGAAATATAGTGCTCTTAGAAGCATTAGGTTGAAGCCCAGAGAGAGAGGAGAAAGTTAACAAAGTATCCTTCACAACATTAATAGATTCCATGTCTACTTTACAAAGAACCATCAAATCATCCACAAAACAAAGATACGAAATTTGAGACTTGCGGCATTTCCAATGAAATTTAAGGTAGGTAAGTCCTAAATCCATTTATCTAAAGAACGAGAAAACATTTCTATGCAAATCACAAACAATAAGGGTAATATAGGGTCACTTTGCCGAATACCCATATTTCCTTCAAAGTAACCATTCAGTGTACCATTAATAGAAGCTAAATAACTCAAAGTGGAGACACAAGTTTTAACCCATCCTACAAAATTAGAAGGAAATCCCAACAGGAGGAGAGAATCCCAAAGAAAGTCCCATCTCACAGAGCCAATGATTGGACTTCAATTGTTACATATTTATCTATTTAATTACACCTTTTTATAGCATGTAAATGATATAAAATCTACGTTTCATGCAGAACTCATCCTTATTACTCAAATTTGTAGCATGTCTTGATTTTGAGTACAATGGAAAGCAATTTGAGTTGTATTGAGGATACAAAGGAGGAGACACGAAGAAGACTAAATACATCCAAGTGCAACATATTAGCTGATAAATTCCATTTCAGAAGACGAAGAACTTTCATCTGAATTCAATACAAGAAGGTTAAATCATCAATCTAGGAGTTCTTGAGGCAAGTAAGGGCATTCAAATATGAGGATTGATTATTCAAATACTATTAGAGAGTAAATTAAAATTCTGGAAGGAATAGCATATTCAAAAATAGTTTCAAAGCATCTAAATGATGGATTATATCTTAGTAGAAGATTTCTTGTGATTGTAACTTCTCCATTTGACACGATCAAGATTGGCAAATTCATAATTAGGTGGTGAATTGCAAAACAGAAAAAGGAAACCACTGGAAGAATAAGATGAAAGGGGGAGAGGATTTATTGCTAACTTCAAACAATACATGATACACCCAATTCCATTACTTAGTTCTATAATTTGTTTTCTGTTTCAGTTCTGTAAAACGAGAGAGAGAGTACTGGGTTTACACTTTCTATTTTTAACTTTGAATTTTAGCTTTCAATTTCAAGTACTGTAATTAGATTTCAATTTCCATGTAATTTCAATATCAATTTCATTATTATCTCCCTATCAAATTCCTATCTTTGTTCTTAATTTTCTAAGACTGATTGGCTAATTTTTCTTCGGCCAAGGCAAAGACAATTTCCTTTCCAGTGATTCTCAAGATGCTGATCTTCATGGGTTTACTTTGAGTTATTAAATTGCTAATTCTATTTGTATCTAATTGCTCTAGCAATCATTGATTCAAGGTCCGATTGACACTGATTTATATATTCTATCAATGAGTTCATAGGGATTACTCAACTTAGAACTCTCATGTCAAATCTGTATGGGAGTTGCTAGATTTAGAACTTCTATTATTCTTAAGATAGATTATGCACATCATGTGTTTAATCTATGGCTTGTTTTAATTGAAAATAATTTCTCAAAAATTAAAATAAATAGAATTGGTGATTCATACACTCTTAGCATTTTGAGACCGATTTGGATAGGCATTGGAATTACCTTACCCATTGTTCTAATATCAGATTTTTGTTGAATGTAATTCTTATTTCAAAATCCATTTCCAAAACCACCACCATTAGCAAACCAGATTTTCATTTCTGTTTTAAATTATTATGAGCCATTGTTTTGCTAATTAAATCCATTAGATTCACCCAGTATGTTGCCCGTTAGATCTCTATGGAAATCGATCTAGTATTCACCAGTTATTTGTGCTTCAACCACACCTTGTAGTTGGGCAAGTTTGACTCAATTTTCTTTACTCAAGACACTTGAATCAGATTATAACATTAAAAGTGCGGTAATTGAGCAACATAAGCAGCCAAAATCTTTCATCAATCCACTTTAATAGCAGAATGAGGAGAAGAAAACTGTAAATGATAACCTCTAACCAATTCATGAGCCATTAAGCTCTATTATCACCAATAAGTCTATCACAATCAAAGGCTATTTGAGCTTTATTTACAAAACACGGAAGTACCTACTTCAAGCGATTGGCAAGCAACTTAGTAATACACTTATACACTGATATAGGGCGAAAGCCCTTCATCTTACAACATTTGGGACTTGGGCAATAAGTGCAATGATGGTAGAATTGGATTCCTTAAGAAAAACACTCGAATAGAAGAATTCTTGCACTACAAGAATAATTCCTAGATCCACTATATGCCAAGATTTTTGGAAGAAGAAGGCATTGAATCAATCTAAACTTGGTGCTTTGTTAGGAGGCAAACTAAACATAGCCTCTCAAATTTCCAAATCTATAAAATCAGCCCCTAGCATCCCAATTTGATGTTCATTCAAACAGTGATCAACAAATTTTGCCAAAACATGAATACCATCATAAGGAAAGGAGTAATCGGAGTCAAGAAGCTTCTCATTAAAATCTACCACCGCGGCTTCTATTTGATCCTTCCCTCTTATCCGTTCACCATCATCTTCTTGCATCCCTAATATTTTATTCATATTCTACCACCTCTTAATGGAATTGAAGAAAAAAGCCGAGTTTTGGTCACCTTCTGCTAGCCATTGGACACGACTTCTTTGTCTAGCATAGCTTTCCACACCTCTACTTGTAAGTGAAAACTGATGAATAAAATCCTTCTCTTTCTCAATTAACAACGAATCACCACCATTAGAAGCAATAGACAATTGAATAGAAGCAAAGGTTCAAGGGCACTATATATCTCATTGTTCTTCATTGTGCTCAACTCTTTTAAAGCTAACTTGATGAGTTTTAACTTCTTGTAGACTTGATACATTAGCCGTCTATATGAGTATAAGAAATACGTTCAACCAAAAGAAAGAATTCGTCAAAGTCGGCCTAGTAGTTGAAAATTTTAAAAGGCCTTTTGAAAGGCGGAAAAGAAACTCCAATATCTATAATAACCGAAGAATGGTCAGAGAGGCCATATGGAAGAAACTCCACTATTGCATGATCATAAGTATTCAGCCCAAAAAGCATTAACCAAAGCTCTATCTAACTTACGCATAATGTAGTTTGTACCTCTAAAATTATGCCATGTGTACAATAGTCCACCAAATCACAAATCTTCCAAACCAGCCTCAAATAAAGTATCATTCAACTTATTCATGTTACAAGGCCAATCAACATTCTCTCCTTGTCGTTCATGTCTAAATTGAATAACATTGAAATCTCCGATGATAAGCCAAGGCACATTAGAAAACAAATTCGAAGAATCCTTCGAATTATTCCATAGAAGTCTTCGAAAAGAGATGTCATTTGATCCATACACAAAAGAAGCATTGAAAGCAGTCCCTGAATCTAAGATAGTGATAGAAAGATGCATAATTTGACTATACTTAGAAAGACTATCAACGTGAAGCCAACAACCAAAAAAAAAAAAAAAATCAACATGAAGCTTAGTTGGATTCCACCAAACCCAAATTCTCCTAGAATCTTTTCATTCATAATTTGCTACACATTGCTGTCCCTTTAGCAACCCATTCTCAAGTGTCTCTTTGTAATAGGATTTAACCTTTGTTTCCAACAAAGCAAAATAAGCTAAACCAACAATAGAAACTAAATGATGTACCCCATTCTACTTCAAGGGATCATTCAAACCCCTTATTTTCCATGAAGTGAGCTTAATCATCAAGATCACGAAGAATAAATCCCCGAGGCACAATTAGACCCCTCTTTGTTCTTCTTTTTATCCTTTTTCTTATTCCATTTCTTGGTGTCAAGTTCATCAACCAAATTCACCCTTTGAAGAAGCGTTTTATTGATTTGAACTGAGCTACAATCCAAGAATGATAAGAAACTGCTCACCTTGCCCGGATCACCCTCCAAAGGCATTGCACAAGGAGTTGGAACCATAGCTTACTGGTGCATAACCTGTCCACCTTCCACAAGAGAAGAGAGAACATGATTATCTTTTGGAGATAAATCCTCTCCATTCCCCATAGCATCAAAATGGATATCTTCTTCCATAATAATAGGAGCATTAGTCACATTCAAATTATCCAAGTCATCCAAATCACAATCTTCAATGGATAAAAGTGTAAAGTAAATTACTTATTCCACAAGCATCTGAACCTTGAGCAAGCTTCTTCAGATATGAAGTTCTATCAACAATAAGAGCCTTACCTTATCTCTTAACTTGCTACCATTCAACATCCAAAGGAGCCAGAGGATCAATTTCAAATGTAGTAGTAAATTTTTGGGCCCATTCTTACCATTTATGCTTTAAGCAGTTATTGGATAAATGACCAAACTCCTTACAATAATCACATTTTTTAAAGACCTAATCATATTCAACTAGAATTTCAATAGAAGAGCCCTCTTCTAATTCAACGTTAAAAGAACCGGACAGTAGGGCCTCAACTCCAACTTTAATGCAAATTTTTGTATAGTTAATCCTCTTGATAGATTCCGTCATCTTGTCGACATGAATGGGCTTACCAATTACACTATTAATGAAACTAAGACCCTCGTCATTCCAATATTCAACCAGAATGTTATAAAAATGCACACAAATTGGAACTTGCTTATAACCAAACTTGGAGAGGTTCATACATGGCTTTCGTTTTTGAAAAAAGATAAGTCTCCCTCCAAAATACCAAGGCCCCACCTTCATCAATCAAGTTCATAGTTTCAACTTGAAAACTGAAAGAAATTGAAGACATGGCTACTAGTAAGAACTTCTAACAAACCCTTAGAACCCCATAACCGCTGCTATTTTAAACCATTGTGAATGAAAGCTTATCTAAGAAGAAGCCAACTAACGTAGCATTCCACTGAGATTTCCCCTTTTGTGCTGCTGAAGATGGAGGTTTTATTGTAATTTTCCCATCCCATGAGGGAACTGGAGCTTTAATGTAGGAGAGTTTCATTACGGAGTTCGAACCTCTGGCAACTATGGACATCCAAGAACCACCTGTATGAACATCTTTCAAATTGGAATGATCATTAGAGTTACATCCTTGACATGGTCTAAGGACATAGTTTCCATGTTATCTCTATCCCCATGTGCATCCACATTGGCCCATGATTTAGAAGAAGAATAAGGGGAAGCAACTGAAATACCCGCAGCTCCATGATCTTAGTTGTGCAAAATCCTAGGTACATGTTCATCAATCAGAATCCTCATTCAGAAGAAAGGTATTATGATTTGCAAGTTGCTCATTCCCAGCCAAAGGAATACATGAATCAACCCTAGCTGCTAACCCTTCACACATACTTTCAACCCTAGCCACCTTTAAGGCTAAAACATCCTCCTCTAAATCACTGGTCGCAACTGTAGAAGCGTTAGGGTTATGGATTTCATTGCCAAGCATGGATAAATGATCACTAAGAAAATCAGAACCCCCAAGCCGCAAGCCATGCATCCTATTATCACCATTAAAAACATCTCTTCAAGCAGCAATGGAAGAAACTACCGCCACTAGAAGCAAACCAACTTTCAAACCCCGATTTAGAACTTACTCAGACATAGGTTTCCTCCCCTTGAAACCTCTAGGTGCCATGAAAAATAAGAAGAATGGTAGATGAAACCCTAGAACCGAGAGAAAGAAGGAAAGCAAGGGAACCCTAGAAACTAAAGAAAGTTTCTA
>QLOD02000013.1:19172947-19204369 GCA_003260245.2 Sideroxylon spinosum | reverse complement strand
AAGAATGGTAGATGAAACCCTAGAACCGAGAGAAAGAAGGAAAGCAAGGGAACCCTAGAAACTAAAGAAAGTTTCTATAGAGAGAGACTCATTTCTCTATGCTTCATCTAATCCTTTAATTTTTTAAATGTTTACAAGGCAAGTGAATAAGCTTTGTGCGCCTAATTGCTCAATGCATGAATTGTTGGTGCATGAGGCATCTCATAGGGGATTAATGGAGCATTTCACTATTAAGAAGACCGTAGAGGTATTACATGAGCATTTCTTTTGGCCTAAAAGGAAAAGAGATGTTACTCACATTTGTAGTAGATGCATTACATGTAAAAGGTCTAAGTCAAGGTTTTACCACATGGGTTGTATACACCTTTACCTGTACTTAGTGAGCCGTGAGTAGACATTTCTATGGATTTTTTGTTAAGGCTGTCTAGATCAAAAAGGGGAAGAGATTCCATTTTTGTGGTAGTGGATAGATTTAGTAAGATGGCACATTTATTTCCTTGCCATAAAACCGATGATATAACGAGTGCAGATGACTTATTTTTCAGGGAAATAGTATGACTCCATGCTGTACCTATGAGTATTATGTCCGATAGGGATGTTAAGTTCTTTAACTACTTTTGGAAAGTGTTGTGGGGTAAACTAGGAACTAAACTTTTATTTTCTACTATTTGTCACCCACAAACAGATGGACAGACTGAGATAATTAATAGGACTTTAAATCAGCTTTTACATACTATTATAAGAATTAAAAAGTTAGAGGGGGAGTTTTCCATTCATAGAGTTTGCATATAATAGGACTGTACATTCTAATACTTCTTATTCTCCTTTTGAAATTTTTTATGGTTATAATTCACTTAATCCTATGGATTTGATGCCTTTATCTATTGATGACAGGAGGAGCTTGGATGGAAAGAAGAAGGCCGAATTAGTCAAGTCAATCCATGAAATGGTGCCCTTTTAAATTGAGAAAATGATTGAGCAATTTTCTTCCTAAGCACATATCAAAAAAATGCTTCCCAAGCCAACAAGCGACGAAGACCAAGTGCTAAAGATTCGTTGCATATTTCGGAAGGGCCAATAACCAGAGTTAGAGCAAGGAAGATTAATGAAGTAATAATTAGGCTTGTTTAAGCTACTTTGGATGAGGCTTTAAATGCAACAAACAAGACAATATTTAAGATGGGCTTGAAAGAGGAAGAACCAAGTTTTGTGTATGTGATCCAAGATAAGAAGGGCGGCCTAGACCACTAAAACCAGTAAGAAGATTGGCTAAGGCTATCATTCGGCCTAAGATTGGACTGAAAAGGTGAATTAGGATTTTAAAGAGTAATTTCTAATTATTATTTGTGTCTTATTTTATTTTTAAGACATGTTAGATTTTAAAACTTATTTTCGGTTTTAAGTTTAGCTTTTAAAGTTATATCTTGAATAGGATTTGGGCTTGTGTTAGTATTTTAATGTTTTAGAGACAAATTTTGTTAATTAAAATGGCCCATGCATGTGACTTATTACTAGTACAAATTTGGGTCATTTAATTGGATTAATTTAGATCCTAATGGACCTGGTTATGGGCCTAAGGCTTAATTAGGGCTAGTTTCTTTATAAACACATAAATTTAGGCAGCAGCCATCAAGAAACATTTTAGAGTATTATTTGCATTAACGTGAGGTACGTTTTCCTCTTGTTCTTTAAAGAACTTCTAAACTTGTCAAGAATTCATTTTTGTGGCGTTCTTCTATTCAAGAAATCAATGGGTCTTAATTCTACATTCTTTGATCTTGATATTAGTTTTCTTGGGTTTTGATTTGATTAACCATGGGTTTAAGGCTGTGATAATTCTGAATAAGATTGAACTGAACACTACTCACCCAATTGGGTTCATGTGTGTTAATTTATACACATTCTTGGGTGGTTATACACATTGTAGGGTGACTATACAGGTTTTATATGGTCTAAATACATCCTATACATTAGTACTACTATTAAGCTACATTAACACTCCCCCCTCAAGCTGCAACATATATATCATATGTTCAAAACAACTACAAATGTATCTTACTTTAGCTTCCCCTAGTATTTTAGTAAATGAATCCTCCAATTGGTCTTCAGTTTTGACATGAGTTATCTTGATGACATTCCATAAGATCTTTTCTCTGATGAAATGGCAATCAACTTTAAGATGCTTAGTCCACTCATGAAACACTGGATTAAAGGCTATATGGATAGCAGCTTGATTATCATAGAACAGTTCCATAGGCTACAATCCAGAGGCTCTAAATTTTGTCAGCATATGAATCATCCAAATCAATTCACAAAATTTATGTGTAATGGATGGATACTCTATCTCTACACTAGATCTAGCCACCACAGTTTGCTTTTTTACTTTTCTAAGATACTAGATTTCCTCCCACAAAGATATAATATCCTATAGAAGATTGTCTGTCTGATGGGGAATCATTCCAATCTGCATTTGTAGAACCTTAGACAAGAGTATGGCCATTATCTTTATACAACAAACCACATCTCGGTGCACCTTTTAGATACCTTAAAATGCGAATAATTACATCCCAATGACTAGAACGAGGTGCATCAAAGAATTAACTAACTACACTTATAGCAAATGAGATATCTGGCCATGCCATTATAAAATAATTAAGTTTCCCAAATAATATATGATATCTCCTAGGATTATGAATAATAACTCTTCTTTATCTACCAAGAGTTTTGTATTGGGATTTATTAGAATATCAATTAGTTTCGCCCCCAACATACTAGTTTTAGACAACAAAATCAAGTATATAAATTTTTTGAGAAAAACCAATCTTCTCGTGTAACCAAGGGACTTAGGTCACTTGACTAGAGCTTGAGATTTCCTAAGGGAGATCTCAAGTTTGACTCCATGGAGAGTCATTTCCTTAGAGTTGCCCCCATGAGCTATCCAACTAGATTGGAAGAGTGTTAGTGATTGACTTGGGGGTCGGTATATAAGGGTATATGCCGACAACCCATGGATTTTGCTATTCTCATAAAATCTAAAAGGCCTAGAGGAAAATATCTCCCCGTTACACATAAAAAAAAAAATGGTTGTCCCCTTTTGTAATCTTGCAATTTCAATTCCCAAAAATACTTCAATGAGCCCAAGTCTTTGGTATTGAATTTAACTTTGAGAAACAACTTTAGATAATGTATACCTCGTGTATCATCTCCTGTGATCACAATGTCATCCATATAAACTAGCAACTTGATTTTTCCATGAGAGGAATGATGGTATAATACAAAATGATCAATACCACATCGTGTCAATCCAAAATCCATTACCACATTACTAAACTTTCTAAACAAAGCTCAAGGAGATTGTTTTAGGCCATATAGTACTTTATTTAATTCATAAACTAACCAGACTCCCCCTGAGCAATAAACCCAGGAGGTTGCTTGATTGGACTTAAATTTTTACATATTTTTCTATTTAATTACACACTTATAGCATATAAATGATGTAAACTTTGTGTCTTATGCAGAACTCATCCCCATTACTCCAGTTTGGAGCATGTGTTAATTTTATGCACAAATAAAAGCAATTTGAGCTGCATTGAGAGACAAGAAGAAATATTGAATACATCAAAAGTGCATACAGCAGTTGATCAATTCCATTTGAGAACAATGAATAATTTTCATTAGATTCAAAATCATTATTCTGGGAGTTCTGGGAGAAGGAAAGCACATTCAAATATGAAGATGGCTCATTCAAATACTTTTGAAGAGTAAATCAAAATTTTGAAGAGAAATGCATATTCGAATACTATTGAAAGCATTCTACTGAGTGGTTCTTTCTCAGCAACATCTTCCAGGTGTCCTTAACTGACATGTGATGAGATTCCTGAAATTAGAAATGGGCAAAGCTGTCATTAGAGAAGGTGATTTACTGTAACGAAAAAGAGAAGCCTCGAGAAGAAGAGGGAGAAGATATGGAGCTGAAATAATGGGATACACACATGGACCGGGGGATATGCTTTCATTATGGAGTTGAAGAGCTAGCTGTAGAGATGGAATTCTGGTAGCAAAAGAGCTCTAGTTTTTCATTTTGTTTTAGCGTAGACTTCTAGTTTTCATTTTTTTTTTTTTTCACTTTTCAAGTACTGTAATTGGATTTTAATTTTAAAGTAATTTTCAATTTCAGCATTGAATGTTCTTCAATTTATTTTCCATCTTTGTTCTTAGTTTATTTAACATGAGCGGCTGAATTATTCTTGGGCCAAGGCAAAGACAGTGTCCTATCCAATGAGTTTTAAGATGCCGCACCTCATGTATACAATCTGAGTTCTTCAATTGCCAATTCAATTTGTTTCTGATTACTTTATAAATTATTGATTTAAGGTCCAATTGACAATGGTTTGTGTATTTTATCGATTAGTCCATGTAAATTGCTTAACTTAGAACTCTCATGGAAAATTTGCATGTGGGTTGCTAGACTTAGAATTTTTATAGTTCTAAAGATAGAGTATGCACATCAGTTGTTTGATCCATGGCTTATTTCAATTGAACTTCATTCTCTCCAAAAATCAGAACAAGTTGAATTGGTGATTTTCAAACTCTAGGCATCTGAGATTGATTTGGATTAGAACTGAACTTGTCTTGTCTAACTTTTTAATATCACATTTTAGTTAAATCTAACTCGTGTCTCCAAAACCATCAACATTACTAAATCAGATTTTCATTTCATTTTCAATTCATGTGAGCCATGTTTTACTACTTTAAACCATTAGAATCAACCACTCATTTGCCCCTTAGATCGCCGTGGAAATCAACTTGGTACTCACCAGTTTATTGTGCTACAACCACACCTTGCACTTGAGGGAAGTTTGTTTCAGTTTACTTACTCAAATCACTTATCAGAATTTATATTTGTAAGTGAGGTAATTGAACAACAACAAGCACAATTTTCATGCCGTTGCCGAGGATGTTCAAGAAACAATGGTGTCTTGAATCTGTGGGGTGATTGGTAGCAAGACTCACCTCCATCTTCAGTGATAGAGTTGCTCAACTTTTTGGGTAACTTTGCTCCATCTTTTTTCATTTTTTTATAGGTATTACTCATAAGTAGTAAAACAGAATTTTTGCACTTGAACTCTGAGTTTTCGCATCTGAATTTTTTGCATCTGATCTCTGAATTGCTGTATTTTGTTACCGCACGCTGTTGGAAGAGAATAGGACTGAATTTTCGCGTGAACTGGTGGATAAATTTTGAATTTGGGAGATTGGTTTGGAATTGACTTGAATCTGAATTTTATTGCATGCTTTTAAGGTCTGATAGAATTGTTGAAATTAATCCTAAATTGCATACTCCATCATCAGTTGCTAAATCACTTGAATCCCTATCATCAAACACATCGTCTAAACACTATGTTGCACAGATGGAACACCTTTGCCACCACCACCTGTTTTTCCTAAAGAAAGTGTTCAAGAGAGAATGATCAACATGATCAAAACATTCTCAGACCTCTTTGTGAATACCTTCATCCAGCTAGGTAGATAACACCCTCTTGTATTACACTTCCAACTGGACATCAAAATTTTAATTTCAAACCCGGTACAATTCAACTTTTACCCACACTTTATGGCATGGATTCAGAAAATCCTTATATGCATATAAAAGAATTTGAAGCTGTTTGTGGAACTTGTGTAGATAGACATGGTAATGAGGACATGGTTCGTCTCAAATTGTTTCCATTCTCATTGAAAGACAAAGAAAAAATGTGGTTGAATTCACTTGAGCCTAGATTAATAGGAACTTGGAGAGACATGCAAAATAAATTTTTAAAGAAGTATTTTCCAGCTAATAGGACAGTGATTCTTCAACAGCAAATCATGAATTTTGTGTGTAAGTCTAATGAAACATTTGCACAAGCATGGGAAAGATTTAAAGAGTTGTTGCAAGCTTGTCCTCATCATGGTTTTGAGTTTTGGAGAATAGATAATTTTTTTCATGATGCATTAACTCTTAACTTGAAAATGCTTGTTGCAAAAATGTGTAATGGTGAATTTTATGATAAAACAACTGAAGAAGCTTTGCATTTCTTTGATTCACTTGCTGAAAATACTAAACAGTGGGAAGTAGTTCCCCCTTCTTTTTTTAAATTTCCTGATAGTTCATATGCAAGAGATAAATTTCAATTAAGTGAGGTAGATGATCTTAGAGCGAGGCTAGTTGCGCTTTCAAAGAAGGTTGAGTTGTTGGAGCAAAAGAAGCAACAAATGAAGGAAAATGAAGTGAGATGTGTGATGTGTGAAACTTCAAATCATAGGACGGATGATTGTCCCATACTTCCAGCTTTTAAGGAGGGTCTTTATGGGTAAGTGAACCCCACACCAGTTGTAAAACCTTTCAATCCAAATCAAGGGTGTACATACATGCCTAAGGAAGCAACTCATATCCAAACACTTATAAACAAGGGTATCGAAGCCATCCCAACCTTTCTTAGAGAGCTGATGCACAAAATCAGCAGTACCAGCCCTAACAACCACTCCCACATCAGCCTTTTCCTTCTCAACATTTTCCTTCTCAGCCATTTCAAACTCAGCCCAACCCAAATTCTTATCAGCCACCTCACAAGAGATCATTGGAAGACACTTTATAGCAATTTATGCAAAGGCATATTAGAACAAATAATCAAGTTTCAAAGTTCCAAGAGCATACAAATAGAGTAATGGAGGATATTTAAAGTCAATTATCAAAGCGCACACAAGCTCTAACCATAAGGGAATCGGGAAAGCTTCCATCTCAACCAAAGCCAAATCCTACAGGTCAAGTACATCTCAATGAATCATCATCCCTTGGTGCTCACGACAATTTGGAACATGTACAAGCTGTGTTAAACATTGAGAACTGATAAACAGATTGTGAAACCAGATTACATACCACTTGAGGAAGAAAATGAGAATGATATAAGAGAAAATGAAGAAAAGTTTTGGAGCAACAAGCTAGAGAACAAAGAGTTAGCTAAAAAAGAGCAGGAAATGAAGCGAAATGAAGAGCAAATTGGGGACAACAAGCTGGACTGCAGTAGAAAAGCTGAGGAAAAATAGAACCTGAGCAATAAAGAGCAGCAAATTCAGATACAGTAGGAGTATTTGAATACCAGTAAGTAGGAAACCAGAATTTCAAGCGAAGATCAGATAATTGCTAAAAATAAAAATCAATTTTCTGAAAACAAAAATAAAGTTTTTGGTGAAAATCAGCTTGACAATGATGAAAAAGATTCTGAGAATAAAAAGATTTCAAAAGAAACCAAGATGGACAGATCTGAATTTTTTTCAAACTCCCTTTTCCTCAAAGGTTGAATAAAAGCAAGAAAGATAATTTGAATCCTGACATTTATGAAGTATTCAAATAGTTCAGAATCAACATTCCCTTACTTGAGGCCATCAAGCAAAATCCATCTTATGGAAAAATTTTAAAAGACTTGTGCACTGTGAAAGAAAAATGAATGTGAAAGAAAAGGCATTTTTGACTAAACAAGTGAGCTCCATTTTAAAATTTAAAACTCCACCCAAATACAAAGATCCAGGGTGCCCCACTATTGCATGCATCAATGGGAATAAGAGGGTAGATCATGCTTTGTTGGATTTAGGTGCAAGTGTCAATCTCTTACCATTCACTGTTTACCAACAGCTTGGGCTAGGAGAACTACGACCCACTAGAGTGACACTTCAAAGTCCCTAGAGGTATTTTTGAGGATGTCTTGATTCAAGTGGACCATTTTTATTTTCCCGTGGACTTTATAGTGCTAGACACTCAGCCCATTCAAGAGAATCAACCAGCTGTACCTATCATCCTACGAAGACATCTTTAGCCACCTCAAATGCCTTCATCAATTGTAGAACTGGAGTCATTAAATTCTCCTTTGGCAACATGACAATTGATTAAAACATCTTCAAAGTAACAAAATAGCCTAGTGATCATGAGGGGTCAGTGGAGGTTGATTTAATTCAAACCATCACTCAAGAACACTGATAGAGAATACTTGAATGATCCATTGGAGAAAGCATAAGTGAACAGTGAACAAGTTGAGTTTTTTGATGAATGTGAATTGGAGAGTTTTGGTGAGGAAAGTTTTGAGAAGAATTCGGATTCTGTTATGTCGATAGATAAGTAGAGAACCATTTTGAACCTTTAGAGCTGCCAATGTCAAGTCTCAGCCATCTTCTGAAAATCCACCCACACCTGAGAGAAAACCTTTAGCAAATGACTTAAAATATGTGTTTTTGGGTGAGGGAGAGTTCTATCCGGCTGTCATTTCAGCTAAGCTGAGTTTGAACCAAGAAAATAAACTTGTGGAGGTTTTGAAAAAGCATAAAAGAGCCTTGGGCTGGACCATAGTAGACCTATAAGGAATCAGTCCACTGATTTGCACTCATAGGATATTTTTGGAGGAGGATGCTAAGCCCATTAGGCAAATGCAAATGAGATTCAATCCTAAAATGAAAGACGTAGTTAGAGGGAAGGTAATTAAGATGTTAGATGCTAGAATTATCTACCCTATTTTAGATTCCAAATGGGTTAGACCAACTCAGGAAGTGCCTAAGAAATCTGGAGTGACTGTGGTGAAGAATGAAAATGAGGAATTAGTTCCAATGCGTGACCAAACAGGATAGCACACGTGCATAGATTACAGATTACTGAATGCAGTCACTATTAAAGATCATTTCTTTCTTCCTTTCCTAGATCGGGTATTAGAAAGAGTGACAGGGTAGGCATTTTACTGTTTTCTAGATGGCTATTCTAGGTATAATCAGATTAAGATTGCACTAGATGATCAGGAGAAGACCATATTTACATGCCCATTTATTACATTTGCATATAGGCACATGCCTTTTGGTCTTTGTTATGCTCCCACAACATTTCAGAGATGCATGATGAGTTTGCTCAGTGATTTTTTTGGAAAAGTTCCTTGAAGTGTTCATGGATGACTTTTCAGTTTATGGGAGTGACTTAGATGTTTGCTTAGGGAATTCGGAGAAAGTCTTATTTAGATGTGAGGAGAAGAACTTGGTCTTAAATTGGGAGAAATGCCACTTTATGGTGACTCAGGTCATAGTTCTTGGCCACATAGTGTCTGCTAGGGGGATAGAGGTAGACAAAGCCAAAGTAGAAATAATTCAAAACCTACCCACCCCTAGATGTGCTAAGGATGTCAAATCATTCTTGGGCCATGCAGGTTTCTATAGAAGGTTCATTGAATCTTTTAATGCCATAGCTAGACCTCTATGTAATCTATTATCTCAGGATGTTCCCTTTGATTGGAAACCAGAGTGTCAGGCCTCATTTGATAGACTTAAGGGCTTACTTAATTGGACCTTGTCTTTTAAGCCAGTGTGTGATGCTAGTGATTGTGCTATTGGTGCAGTCTTAGGCCAAAGGAAGGAAAAGAGACCACAAGTGTTAGCTTATGCTAGTAAGACTTTTAGTGATGCATAGAAGAATGACACAACCACTGAGAAGGAGCTTCTAGCAGTAGTCTATGCATTGGATAAGTTTCGCTCATATCTTATGGGTTCTCATATCATTGTGTATATTGACCATGCTACATTAAAATATCTTTTTACCAACCCGATGCCAAGCCTCGACTCATTAGGTGGATCCTTTTACTTCAAGAATTTGATTTAGAGATTAAAGATAAGAAAGTGGTTAAAAATGTGCTAGCTGACCATCTCTCTAGGATTCCAAATCAGGACTTAATATCTTTTGATCCTCCCATATATGAGATCTTCCCTAATGAATAGTTGTTCATGTAGAGTCATCTAAGATACCCTGGTTTGTATACATAGCCAATTACCTAGCTTCAGGCCTAATACCCTCTCACTGGACTAAGTTGGATAGGCAAAAGTTCTTTAGGAATGTGAGGCATTTCCTCTGAGATGATCTATACTTGTTCAAATACTGCCCAGACCAAGTTATTAGAAGATGCATACTTGAGAGTGAGTACCACAGTGTCATTACATTCTGTCATACTTTAGCCTATAGAGGTCATTTTTCTACTAAGAAGACCATGGCTAAGATTCTGCAACGTGGGTTGTATTGGCCCACTATGTGTAAAGATGTGCATGCATTCTGTGCCACTTGTGATAGATGCCAGAGACTTGGCAACCTTACTAGAAGGAACATGATGCCACTTCACCCCATTTATTTGCTTTACATTTCTGATTGTTGGGGGATGGTTTTTTTGGGCCATTTGTGAATTCATTTGGTTATGAATATATCTTAGTGGTTGTTGACTATGTTTTAAAATGGGTGGAGCCTGTCCCAACTAGGACCAATGGCCGTAGGTTAGTGATAAAATTCTTGATGGAGAATGTGTTCTCTAGATTTAGGATGCCTAAAGCAACGATAAGTGATAGGGGGACACACTTTTTTAATAGACATGTGGGGCTTTTGGCGAAGAAATATGGGGTAGTGCACAAAGTAGGAACATCTTATCACCCCCAAACTAGTGGACAAGCCGAGCTTGCCAATAGGGAGATTAAGATGGCCATTGAAAAGATTGTGAATCTAAATAGAAAAGATTGGTCTTTGAAGTTAGTGGATGCACTTTAGGCATATAGGATTGCATATAAGACCATCTTAGGCATGTCCCCTTATAGGATGGTGTATGGAAAAGCTTGTCATCTACCTATGGAATTGGAGCATTAGGCCTATTGGGCAGTGAGGCACTTCAATGAGAACATTAATGAATCAAGCCTCCAAAGAAAACTACAACTTAGTGAGCTAGAGGAAATTAGGAATGATGCTTATGAGAATGCCAAGATCTACAAGGATACAGTGAAAAAGTGGCATGATGCACACATCAAGAAGAAAGGTCTTGTTATAGGACTCAAGGTTGCATTTGTTTCCAAGTAAATTAAGGTCTAGGTGGAGTGGTCCTTATGTGATTAAGAACATAACAAAATTTGGGGCTGTCGACATAGAAAATCCTACCTCAAGCAATATGTTTAGGGTGAATGGGCATAGACTTAAAGAATATCATGAGAGTTTGGTGGCTAAAATTGAGAACTGGGATCTTAAGGATCCCCTGGATTATGGTTAAGAGGTGAGGAAAATTCTACTACATGTATCATAGTAGGATAGATTTTCTTAAGTTCTTTCAATTCTTTTCTCAGTTTGCAAGTTCTAACATTTAATTTCAGCGTTCATTGAAGCAAACAGTGACCATTCAGGCAATGAAGAATTTCTTTGATCTGTAATGCAACTCGAATCAAATTTTGTTTAAGCATCTTTATTCAAAATTGTAACCACAATGATAAGGTTCACAATTTGTACAAAATTAATTTTTAGTTCTGTCACTTGTCATTATCTTTGAACAAGTTGGAAAAGGTACAGTAAAGACATTTTTTTTTCTTTATAAATTTTTCAATTCTTGAGTATAATTGATGGGTTTCATTGATATATTCTGAGTTAAACTTTTGTAGCATTCACATGTGTTTTCTTTAAGTATGATGCTTTGAACAAGTTGGGGGGATTACATTGGACATACTTTGGACTTTCAGATCATGTGTATCAAATCAAGTATGTTTTATTAAATTTATCAGATACTTTTTCACACTCAGACTTTCATTTCTTCCCTTGGTCTTACATTAAGGAAAATGCTTATTTTTAGTTGAGGGGATATAATCTGAGTTTATTTGATAACTTGGTTACGATGTCTTGTTTGAAATTTGCAGAATGGAGTTGAATTATGTGCTTAACATTGTTTGAAGTTGGATTTGAATTTTTATCACTTTGGGCTTGCAAACTGATTAAAAAAATGAAAATGAAAAAAAAATTAAAATATTTTTGAAATATTTTGACATTGTTATTTTATTTTTTTAGTATTAGATGTTTTTGGAAATTAATTTAAGAAAAAAAAGGTGGCTTGAGTATTTTTCCAAAGCTGTCACAGATTCTAATCTGTAGATACTGAAGCACCAAGTTCTGAAGGATGGTTTGGGTAATTAGAATATGTTACGACCCTATATCTAAATATTAGGTGACCCAACAGATGTTTCTTTCATTCAAATACCCTAAACCCTCGACTGAATGGTTCAACAGTGCATAGCTTATACACATTCCGCTATTTCCCTCCATTTACCTAAATTTGAAGCTATCCAACAGTCGACTGAACTTTCTGAACCTAGGAAATTTGGAATCCAGGGTTTACGGGTGATTGGCACTTCGTACAGAGAAATCATGCCTCCGAAGAAGGAGAACAAAGCATCTGGGCCTGAAATGCCAAGGAGAGTGAGCATGCGTTTGAGGGAGCAATGTCAAGGTACAAAGTCTATTTCTAGTGATTCTGAACCCCTAGAGATAGGATTATCTGAGCCTACACCACCCCCTTCACCAGGTATTGAAACTCAATCACCTTTCGAGCATGAACAAGTAACTGGTGAGATCACTAGTAATACCTCTATACTAGAAATGGAAGCTCCTAATGTACCCATTCCTGAACAACCATATTTGAATCCCTATTTTGCAAACTTAAAATCTGAGTTGAGGTATTCTGATGGTTATTCTAAGAAAGCAGTTCTCTATGAAAGGGGTATTGATCTGGATGATTATACAGATCTCCCTATGAATTGATGGAAATGATTATGAGCCGAGGATGGCTTGAGTGGGTGAGTACCAGTCGGAGGGCTATTATGCTCTTAGTTAAGGAATTTTACTCAAATGCTGTTATGCCCGAGGATGGGGGGAGTGAGATTCGAACTAAAGTAAGAAAGAAAACCATAGTGTTGACCCCTAAGTTGATTGCTACGGCTGGTGCACTACCAGTAGAAAATATTCCTGCTACAACTGTACAACAGCAAGATTTATGGAAAGAACAGTTAAGCAAGGAGAATTTGGCCAAATTGTCAACAGGAAATCTTCAAGCTCAATGGGAAAGAGCCTGAATGTCTAAATCAGATCTTACTCCCAAATGTAATGTTCTGCACATGCTGGTCTATTCTAAATTTCTTCCTCATGCTTATATCTCATCAGTAACATTTCCCCGAGATGAATTCATACGAAAATTGCTCCTAGACATCCCTATTGATCTAACCAAGCACATTTGGGAAACCATTGTATCAGCTACGGAGAAACGTGAAGTAAACTCAGGATTACTGTTTACAGAATCATGGGGTCAGAGGAAGGGCTGGAATGGAGATAGTTAAACTTGCATCAAGAATTTCAAAAACCTTTGTAAAAAGAAGTCAAGAGCCACTAGGAAGAAGGGCTGTGATGGAGCAACCAGCGGGGGAAGAAAGGGCTAAAACAATTAGTGTCCAGAATTTGTAAGAAATTGTAAAGGATGTTCAAGGGAAGCAGATTGAGTTAATTGCTTAGATGAAGAAATTAAAGGATCGACAAGAGGAGAATCATGAGAAAGTAATGGAAATGTTAGAGGGGTTATAGGAACCTGTTTCCCCGAAAGAATTTGAAGCTGCTCAGGATCATGAACAAGATTGAAGAAACTATGTGATTGTGTTTTGTTTTAGGTCACAGATTAGGATCAGTGTATGGGTTCTTAGAAAGATCTTAAGCCATGTTTTATTGAATTTAGAATAGAATAGTTTGTTTTGATGACTGTTTAACTTAGGATTAATTTTGTTTGAATCTTTGATGAAAATTAGCATGAAACTAATGATGTTTTGTTGGAATTTCTGGTTGAACAAATGTTTTGCCACTGTGTTTCTTTCTTTTGGAAATGAAACTTTGTGTTTTGAATAAACGTAGATTTATAGCCTGGAATTGTTGTTGGTGCCAATTGCTAAAAATTGAGTCTCAAGTTTTAGAATTTGGAATTTGTTGACATGTTTTGCTTGCATAGATATGATTGCTGAATTGATTTCTAAGCAGATTTGGTTTTTGAATTGTTTATCCGACCTAAACACTCATGAACAATACTTCCCAACTATAGTGGAGAATTAACCCTGGGAGAGATTTTGAGCCTTCTAGCTTTATTGATAAGAGAATTACATTCATTCTGAAACCTTTATAGGTTTGATGTTCTTTTCTTTCATTTTTATTCAATAACTGCAACAACATTACTTTACTTTCAATGTTTAAAGGAGTGATGAAGAACCTAGATGGAATTTTGATATTTATACTTTACGATTATTTTGAAAGAGACCTGAAAAATAACATTAGGCCATCTTTTCTAAAATTGAGCATTTAAATTTTCATTGTTCATGAACATTACCTTACCAACCAAGTTTGAGCCTTATGTGAGCATTCATACTTCTTTCTTTTCACCTCATAATTCCCTTAACCTTTAAATGAATGCTTGCAAGCCCTCCTTATTTTTATATCTTTTGGGATTGCAATGGTAAAATAAGGTAAAGAGACTAAGGAGAATGAGGCATTTAGATTAAAAAAAAAAAAAGGTTGAGAAGAAGAAGTGTGAATATTTGAGAAAGAAACTAAAGGAATAGAAGAATTCAAAAATAAAAATAAAATAAAATAAAACAATTTCAAAAAAGAAATTCTCTTATATCCAATTGTTGTTTTACACATTCTAAGAAATAAACTGATATAATCTAGGGAAAGAAAGTGGGAGGTTAGAACATCAATATCAAGTTCTTTCCAAAAAGATTTTTGAATTCCTTATCCTTTTCTTTGGAAACCACATTTTACCAATGACCATTACAACCTAGAAAAAGTCCTAATTGATTTCAAGTGGAATGATGAACAGTTATAGAGTTTTAAATGTTAAGAGGCTCAGTGAAGTTCAGTAATCATTCCATTTACATCATTCTTTCATGGAGTTATGCCAAGTCCTTTCCTTTCTTGAATAATTGGTCTTGACTTATTGATGCTACGTTATAGAATTTGATTTACATTTACTCCTACAAAGGGACATCTTGAGTGAAACCTTATGTATTTCATTTTGATTATGAGTGATATTCAAGGTGAGAATTGAAGTCAAAACTTGGGGAAGTAGTATGGCGCAAAGTTCAAAATATAGTAGACTTTAGAGATTTATGTTGAATCAACAACTTCATGAGCTAAATTTTTACATTTAATTCAGATGCTTAGCAAGTTTTACATATCATATAAAATTTTAGATTTTAAACCTTGATCTTAAATTTCTTTGCTCATGGTATCAACTAACATTCTACGACTATGATTTGCCATTCATTTAAAACAATAATTGATGTTTGTGGGTATCATCATTGCAAATCCTCACGAGACTACACTCGTTCACAAGGGGGAACCTAAGGCTTGAAAAGGCTTACTATATGAGCTAAGTATAGTCATGACTTCCTACGAAAGTAGATTTATTTTTTTCTAAAATAAATAAATAATAAAACAAAATTTCTGTTGATCTTCAATAAAATAGCTTTCTTGTACACTTTACTTAAGGCATTACTAGGGACTAGTAATGTTGAAGTTGGGGGGTGTGTGATTGGACTTTAATTGTTACATATTTTTCTATTTAATTACACCTTCTTATAGCATATAAATGATGTAATATTTGTGTTTTATGTAGAACTCATCCTCATTACTCCAATTTGCTTTTATGCACAAATAAAAGCAATTTGAGTTGCATTGAGAGACAAGAAGAAATACTGAATACATCAAAATGCATATGGCAGCTGATCAATTCCATTTAAGAACAATAAATAATTTTCATTAGATTCAAAATCATCATTCTGGGAGTTCTGAAAGAAGGAAAGTGCATTCAAATATGAAGATGGTTCATTTGAAAACTCGTGAAGAGTAAATCAAAATTCTGAAGAGAAATGCATATTCAAATACAGTTCAAAGCATTCGAATGAGTGGTTCTTTCTCAGCAACGTCTTCCAAGTGTCCTCAACTAACCATGTGATGAAATTCCTGAAATCAGAAAGGGGCAAAGCTGTCATTAGAGAGGGTGATTTGCTATAACAGGAAAGAGAAGCCTCGAGAAGGAGAGAGAGAAGATATGGAACTGAAATTACAGGATACACACATGGACCTGAGGATATGCTTTCATTATGAAGCTGAAGAGCTAGCTGTAGAAAGAGAATTCTGGTAGCAAGAGAGCTCTGGTTTTTCATTATGTTTTAGCAAAGACTTTCAGTTTTCATTTCTTCTATTTTTTTCACTTTTCAAGTATTGTAATCGAATTTGAATTTTAACGTAATTTTCAATTTCAGCATTCAACGTTCTTCAATTCATTTTCCATCTTTGTTCGTAGTTTATTTAGCATGAGTGGCTGAATTCTTCTTGGGTCAAGGCAAGGATAGTGTCCTCTCCAATGAGTCTCAAGATGCCACACCTCATGTATACAATCTGAGTTCTTCAATGATTCAAGGTCCGATTAACAATGATTTGTATATTTTATCGATTATTTCATATAAATTGCTTAACTTAGAACTCTCATGGCAAATCTGCATGTGGGTTGCTAGACTTAGAATTTTCATGGTTCTAAAGATAGATTATGCATATTAGTTGTTTGATGCATGGGTTGTTTCAATTGAACTTCATTTTTTCCAAAAATCAAAACAAGTTTAATTGGTGATTTTCAAAATCTAGGCATCTGAGATTGATTTGGATTGGAACTCAACTTGTCTTGCCCAACTTTTTAATATCACATTTTAGTTAAATTTAACTCATATCTCCAAAACCATTAATATTACTAAATCAGATTTTCATTTCATTTTCAAATCATGTGAGCCATGTTTTTGCCACTTTAAACCATTAGAATTAACCTTGTACTCACCCGTTTATTATGCTACAACCACACCTTGCACTTGGGGGAAATTTGTTTCAATTTACTTACTCAAATCACTTAATCAGAATTTATGTTTGTGAGTGAGGTAATTGAACAACAACAAGATTACCATGAAGATATGTATTTTTAACATGCAACTGATTTAGTGTTCAGTGAAACATAACTTAGGCCTCGGTTGTACGACAAGAGTGATATTTTCTTCATTTTATGTATTTTTAGGAGATTTACGCACCAAAATTAAAAATGACAAAACTTGATGTTTGGTTGTCCAATTTTTTTTTTTTTTTTTTTTGGTTTTTTAGAGAAAACTCAGTTATCGAATTAGAGTGATATTTTTCTTCATTCCATATATTTTTACGTGATTTTCGCATCCAAATAATGGACGACTATAACTTGGTGCTCGGGTATCTGGTTAGAGTGATATTTTTCTTCATATCATGTATTTTTATATGGTTTATCCGTTGAAATTGAAAGCAGCCATATCTTTAAGCTCATCTCTCTGATTAGAGTAATATTTTTCATCACTTCGTGTATTTTTACATGATTTATATATCATGTGCTCAGATTTCTGATTGCAGTGATATTTTTCTTGAACTTATGCCTTTTTATGCAATTTACACATCCAAATTAAAAATATCTATAACTTGGTGCTCGCTTATCCAATTGAAGTGATATCTTAAGTTATTTCTCATATTCTAACGTGATTTAGGCATCCAAATTAAAAAATTTTATAACTTGGTATTCATATATTCAATTAGAATTATATTTTTCTTCATCTCATGTATTTTCATATGATTTATGAATCCAAATTAGAAACATCCACAACTTGACGCTTGGATGACCGATTAGAGTGATATTTCTCTTCATTTTTTGTATTTATATGTGATTTACGTATCAAAATTAAAAAACAATTATGACATGAAGTTCAGGTTTCCGATTAGAGTGATATTTTCTTTATTTTGTTTATTTTTACGTGATTTACCTATCCAAATTAAAAATGGCTATAACTTGATAAACATCTATTCGAGTACAGTGATATTTTTTGTCATTTTGTGCATTATTACATGTTTTCCGCATCCAAATTAAAAATGCTTATAATTTAGCACTCGAGCATCCAACTAGATTGATATTTTTCTTCATATCGTGCATTTTTACGTGATTTACACATCCAAATTAAAAAGAACTGCAACTCGGTGCTCTTCTATCTAGTTAGAGTGCTCATTGTTCCGATTAGATTAACAGTTTTTGCCATTTCGTGTATTTTTACGTACTTTATGCATCTAAATTAAAAATGGCTATAACTTGGTGCTCCGTTGTTCGATTAGAGTAATATATTTCTTCATTTCATGAATTTTTACGTGATTAATGCATCGAAACTAAAAATGTCAATAACTTGGCACCTAGGCATCCGATTAGAGTGAATTTTTTTTCTTCATTAATTTTTTATATGCAATTTACGCATCTAAATTGAAAACGACTATAATTTAGTACTCTTCTATCCTATTAGAGTGATATTTTTCTTCATTTTGTGTAATTTTTACATAATTTACATATTCAAAATAAAAACGATTATAGCTTGACGCTCGAGTTTCCGATTAGATTGATATTTTTCTTAATCGTGTGCTTTTTTGTGCAATTTATGCACGCAAACTAACAACGACTATAATTTGGTGCTCGTCTATTCGATTAAAGTGATTTTTTAGTCATTTCATGCATTTTTACATGGTTTATGTATCAAAATTAAAAACGGCTATAACTACGTGCTTGACTATTCATTAGAATGATAGTTTTCTTCATTTCATGTATTTTTACGTGATTTATTAATACAAATTAAAAACGTCTATACCTTGGTGCTCATGTGTCCAATTAGTGTGATATTTTTCTTCATTTTGTGTATTTATATGTGATTTACGGATCGAAATTAAAAACTGCAATAACTTGATACTTGGGTACTGACTAGAGTAATATTTTTCCTCATTTCCTGTACGTTTACGTAATTTGTGCATCTAAATTAAAAATGACTGTAACTTAGTGCTCGGTTGTCCAATAAAAGTGATATTTTTCTTATTTTTTGTATTTTTCTGTAATTTACGCAGCCAAATTAAAAACGGCTATAACTTGTTACTCGTGTTTTCGATTAAAAAGGTATTTTTTTATTCAATTTATGTATTTTTACATGATTTAAGCATCTAAATTAAAAAGACTATATCTTGGCCCTTAAGTGTTCGAATAGTGTGATTTTTTTTTTTTTCGTATGGCATATTTTTTACTTGTTTTACACATCCAAATTGAAAACGGTTATAAGTTAGTGCTCGTCTATCTGATTATATTGATGGTTTTCATCATTTCATGTACTTTTTTTTTTATGTAATTTTTTCAACCTATTGAAAAGCGGTTATAATTTTGGTGCCCATCTATCCCATTAAGGTGATAATTTTCTTCATTTCAGTATTTTTATATGATTTACGAATCCAAATTAAAAATGTCTATAACTTTATGCTCAAATGTCTGATTAGAGAATATTTTTCTTTTATTTTGTGTATTTATATGTGATTTTGGATCAAAATTAAAAACAATTATAACATGGAGCTCTGTGTCTGATTAAAGTGATAATTTTCTTCATTTTGTGTATTTTTACGTAATTTATGCATCTAAATTAAAAACAGGTATAACTTAGTGCTTATTCACCCGATTAGAGTGATATTTTTTCATTTCGTATATTTTTATGTGATTTACGTATCCAAATCAAAAAGACTATATCTTGGCACTCAAGTATTTGAATAAAGTGATATTTTTTTCATATCATGTATTTTTAAGTGTTTTACGTATCTAAATTGAAAATGACTATAAGTCAATGCTCATCTATCCAATTAGATTGATGTTTTTTATCATTTAGTGTATTGTTTTACATATATTTCGTAACCAAATGAAAAATAACTATAACTTGATGATCGTCTGTTACGTTGGGGTGATATATTTCTTCATTTTGTGTATTTATATATGATTTATGTATCTATATATGATTTATGTATCAAAATTAAAAATAGCTATAACTTAGAGTTCGGTTGTCTGATTAGAGTATATGTCTCTTCCTTTGATGAATTTTTACAAAATTTACCCATCCAAATGAAAAATGACTATAACGTAGCGTTCAGGTGTTCGATTGGAGTGATATATTTCTTCATTTCATGTATTTTATGTGATTTACACTTATAAATTAAGAACAGTTATAATTTAGTGCTCAGGTGTTCAATTAGAGTGATACTTTTCTTCATTGTATGTATTTTTATGTGATTTATGCATTCAAAATAAAAATAACTATACCTTGGGCCTTAGGCGTACGATAAGAATGATATAGATTTTTCATTGTGTATTTTACAAGATTCACGCGTCCAAATTAAAAACGGGATAACCTGGCCCTCGGTTATTTGATTAGAGTGGTATTTTCCTTCATTTCATATATTTTTGCATGATTTACATATCCAAATAATGGACGACTATAACTTGGTGCTCGAACATCCAATTGGAGTATATTTCTCTTAATATCATGTATTTTTTCATGATTTATGCATCGAAATTGAAAGCATCTTTGACTCGTCTCTCCGATTGGAGTGACGTTTTTTGTAATTTCGTATATTTTTATGTGATTTACATATCTAAAATAAAAACGGAAATAACTTAGTGCTCAGAATTTCTGATTAGAGTAATATTTTTCTTGATCTTGGCCATTTTAACACAATTTATGCATCTAAATTAAAAATGTCTATAACTTGGTGCTTGCTTATCCAATTAGAGTGATATTTTTATCATTTTGTGGATGTTTTACATGATTTACACATCCAAATTAAAAACGTCTATAACTAGGTGCTCTCGTCTATTCGATTAGAATTATATTTTTCTTCGTTTCATCCATTTTTATGTGATTTACGAATCCAAATTAAAAACGTCTATAACTTGACGCTTAGGTGTCTAATTAGAGTGATAGTTTTCTTTATTTTATGTATTTATATGTGATTAACGGATCGAAATTTAAAGTGATTATAACATGGAGCTCGAGTGTTCGATTAGAGTGATGTTTTTGTTTATTTCATGTATTTTTATGTGATTTATGCATCCAAATTAAAAACAGAAATAACTTGGTGAACTTCTATCTGATTATAGTGATATTTTTTATCATTTTATGCATTTTCATGTGCTTTATACATCCAAATTAAAAACTTTTATAGCTGGACACAAGAGTGTTAATTAAAGTGATATTTTTCTTCATATCGTGTATTTTCACGTGATTAACGCATCTAAATTAAAAATGGCTATAACTTGGTGCTCATCTATCTAATTAGAGTGCTCGTTGGTCTAATTAGAATGGTTTTTTTTTTTAGCTTTTCATGTTCTTTTTACATAATTTACGCATGTAAACTTAAAATGGCTACAACTTGATGCTTTGTTGTTCAATTAGAGTGATATATTTCTTCATTTCGTATCTTTTTATGTGATTTATGTATAAAAACATCTATAACTTGACACTTGAATGTCTGATTAGAGTGATATTTTTCTTCATTTCATGTATTTTTACGTGATTTACGCATTTAAATTAAAAAAATAATAACTTAGTGCTTGTCTGTCCTATTAGAGTGATATTTTTCTTCATTCTATCTATCTTTACGCGGTTTACGAATCTAAAATAAAAACAGTTATAAATCGACACTCAAAATTTCAATTAGAGTGATATTTTTCTTAATCTTGGGCCTGTTTACACAAATTTACGCATCCAAATTAAAAATGGCTATAGCTTGGTTCTAATTTATCCGATTAAAGTGATATTTTTAGTCATTTTGTGTATTTTTATGTAATTTATGCATCCAAATTAAAAATGGCTATAACTAGGTGCTCATCTATTTGATTAAAATTATATTTTTCTTATATTTGTGCTTTTTTACTTGATTTATGAATCCAAATTAAAAATGTCTATAACTTGGCGCTCGGATGTCTGATTAGAGTAATATTTTTCTTCATTTTGTATATTTATATATGATTTACAAATCAAAATTAAAAATGATTATAACATAGAGTTAAGTATCTGCTTAGAGTGATATTTTTCTTCATTTCGTGGATTTTTACGTGATTTACGCATCTAACTAAAAAGGGCTGCAACTTAGTGATAATTTATCCAATTAAAATGATATTTCTTTTTGTCATTTTATACATTTTTACGTGATTTATGCATCCAAATTAAAAATAGCTATAACTAAGTGCTGTCTATTCGATTAGAATGATATTTTTCTTTATTTTATGTATTTTTACGTGATTTACGAATCCAAATTAAAAACATCTATTACTTAGAGCTTGGGTGTCCAATTAGAGTGATATGTTTCTTCTTTTCATGAATTTTTATGATATTTTTCCATCTAAATTAAAACTAAGTATAATGTGGTGCTCGGGTGCTCGATTCGAATGATATATTTCTTCATTTTGTGTATTTTTATGTAATTTATGAATCCAAATTAAAAACATCTATAACTCAGAGCTAGAGTGTCCAATTAGAGTAATATGTTTCTTCATTTCATGAATCATTATGATATTTACACATCTAAATTAAAAACGACTATAACGTGGTGCTTGATGTTCGATTAAAGTGATATATTTCTTTATTTCGTGTATTTTTACATGATTTATGTATCTAAATTAAAAAAATAAAAATAAAAACTATAACTTGTGCCTTGAGTGTACGATAAGAGTGATATTTTTTTCATTTTTTGTATTTTTACGAGATTTACACATCGAAATTAAAAGGACTTAATTTGGCTCTCGATTGTCCTATTATTGTAATATTTTTTTCCTTTCGTATATTTTTATGTGATTTGCGCATCTAAATAATGGACGATTATAAGTTAGTGCTCAGGTATATCTGATTAGAGTTATATTTTTCTTTATGTCATTTATTTTTATTGATTTATGCATCGAAATTGAAAGCAACCATATCTTTGAGCTTGTCTCTTCGATTGAAGTAATATTTTTTGTTTTTTATGTATTTTTATGTAATTTACATATGCAAAATAAAAAGACCTATAACTTGGTGCTTAGATTTCCGATTAGAGTGATATTTTTCTTGATCTTGTGGCTTTTTATGCAATTTACCCATCCAAATTAAAAATGTCTATAATTTGATGCTCGTCCATCCGATTAGAGTGAAATTTTTAATCATTTTGTGCATTTTTACGTGATTTATAAATCTAACTTAAAAAGATTGTATCTTGACACTCAGGTGTTTGAATAAAGTGATATTGTTTTCATATTTTTTCTATGTGTTTTACGCATCCAAATTGAAAACGACTATAAGTTAATGTTCGTTTGTTCGATTAGGTTGATGTTTTTCATCATTCCTGTTTGTTTTACGTAATTTTCGTAACCAAATGAAGAACGCCGATAATTTGGTGCTCGTCTGTCCTACTAAAGTGATATTTTTCTTTATTTTTTATATTTTTATAAGATTTATGTATCGAAATTAAAAATGGTTAAAAAGGGGAGCTTGATTAGAGGGATATGTTTCTTCATTTAATGAAGTTTTACGAAATTTACTCGTCCAAATTAAAAACGACTATAATGTGGGTGTTCAATTAGAGTGATGTATTTCTTCATTTGGTATATTGCTACGTGATTTACGTATTTAAATTAAAAATAGCTATAATTTGGTACTTGGGTGATCCATTAGAGTGATACTTTTATTCATTTCAATTATTTTTACATGATTTATGTATCCAAATTAAAAATGACTATAACTTGGGCCTTGGGCGTATGATAAGAGTGAAACTTTTTGTTTATTTTATGTATTTTCCTTTATAACATAGAGTTCAGGTATCCGATTAAAGTAATATTTTTCTTTATTTCTTGAATTTTTATGTCCTTTATACATCCAAAATAAAAACAGCTATAACTTGGTGAACGTAGATCCAATTAAAATGATATTTTGTCGTTTTGTGCATTTTTACGTGCATTATGCATCCAAATTAAAAACATTTATAATTTGATGCTTGTGTGTCCAATTAGAATCATATTTTTTTATATCATATATTTTCATGTGATTGAGACATCTAAATTAAAAACGACTATAATTTAGTGCTCTTCTATTGATTAGAGTACTCGTTGGTTCGATTAAATTGATTTTTTTGTCATTTTGTGTATTTTTATATAATTTATGCAAATAAATTAAAATGGCTATAACTTGGTATTCGGTTGTTCGATTAGAGTGATATTTTTTTCATTTCGTGTATTTTTATGTGTTTTATGCATTAAAACTAAAAACGTCTATAACTTGGCAGTTAAATGTCCTATTAAAGTGATATTTTTCTTCATTTTGTGTAATTAGAGAGCTCATCAGTCTAATTAGATTTATTTTTTTTGTCATCTCCTATATTTTTACGTAATTTACGCATCTAAATTAAAAATGGCTACAACTTGGTGATCAATCATTCGATTATAGTGATATATATCTTCATTTCGTGTATTTTTACGTGATTTACGTATTGAAACTATAAACAACTATAACCAAGCACTTTGATGTCTGATTAGAGTGATATTCTCTTCATTTCATGTATTTTTACATGATTTACGTATCTAAATTAAAAATGGCTATAACTTAGTACTCAAGTGTATGATAATTGTGATATTTTTCTTTATTTTGTGTATTTTTACGTGAATTACGATCCAAATTGAAAATGATTGTAACTTGGGCCTCGGGTGTAGGATTAGAATGATATTTTCTCATTTTGTGTATTTTTTTACGAGATTTACGCATTCAAATTAAAAACGACTATAACTTGGTGCTCCGTTGTCCGATTAGAGTGATATTTTTCTTTATTTCGTGTATCTTTATGTGATTTATGCATCGAAATTAAAAATAACTATATCTTGGTTCTCGGGTGTCCGATTAAAGTAATATTTTTCTTCATTTCATGTATTTTATGTGATTTATACATCCAAATCAGAAACGGTTGTAACTTGGTACTTGGGTATTTAATGGAAGTGATATTTTTCTCTATTTCATGTATTTTTACTTAATTTACGCAAACAAATTGAAAATTGTTATAACTTGAACTTTGATGTCCAATTAAAATGATATTTTTTTTGTCATTTTGTTTATTTTTACGTGCTATACGCATCTAAATTAAAAATGACTATAATTTGGTACTTAGGTGTCAAATTAGAGTGAAATTTTCTTCATTTTGTGTATTTTTACATGATTTACGTAACTAAACTAAAAACGGTTATAACTGGGATGCTCGGGTGTCTGATTAGATTGATATTCATTTCGTGTATTTTTACATGATTTATGCATCCAAATTAAAACTGGTATAACTTATTCTCGGGTGTCAGATTAGGATGATTTTTTTATTAATTTCTTGTATTTTTATGTTATTTATGCATCCAAATTATAAAGATTCAGGTGTTTGATTAGACTAAGAATTTTCTTTATTTCGTGCGCTTTTACATAATTTATGCATCTAAATTAGAAACGGCTATAACTTGGCGCTCGTTTTTTCGATAGCATGATATTTTTCGTTATTTCATTTATTTTTACATAACTTATGCATCCAAATTAAAAACGGGTATAATTTGATCACGGATGTCTGATTAGAGTGATATTTTTATTCATTTTATGTAGTTTTACGTGATTTTTACGTATCCAAATTAAAAATGACTACAACTTAGATTTGAGTACCTGATTAGAGTGATATTTTTTTATCCCATATATTTTTACATGATTTACGCATCCAAATTAAAAATGACTATAACTCGAAGGTCGGGTATCCGATTAAAATGATATTTTTCTTCAATTCGAGTACTTTTTTTAAGATTTACCTATTTAAATTAAAAACGTCTATAACTTGGATCTCGGGTGTCCGATTAGAGTGATATGTTTCTTCATTTCATGAATTTTTACCAGATTTACCTGTCAAATTAAAAACAACTATAGCATGGTACTTAGGTGTCCAATTAAAATTATATATTTCTAATTTCATCTATTTTTACGAGATTTACGCATCGAAATTAAAAACAAATACAACTTGGTACTCAGATATTCGATTAGAATGATATTTTTCCTTATTTCATGCATTTTTATGTGGTTTACACATCCAAAATAAAAATGATTATGAGTTATGATTCAAGTATCCGATTAGAGTGATATTTTTCTTCATTTTTTATATTTTTATGAGATTTATGCATCCAATTAAAAACGACTATAACTTGATGCTTTGATGTCAAATTAGAGTGATATTTTTCTTTATTTCGTATATTTTTACGTCATTTGCATCACCATTCATTTGAATATTCCAATTTTGGATTTTTAGTGTTAATGTGTCTTAGATTTTTTTAATATTATTAAACACAAAATAATTTGGTTTAATTTTGAAGAAGATTTCTCTAGATACTAAATTTGATTCTATTTCCCCTATTCGATTGAATAAGATCGTAAAATCTTTTATATTGGACTACATATAGAATTGATGAGTTGACATTTTAATATCTATTTGAATTATACTAATATAAATGAACCTTGCTTTGGGATACTTTTGTTTAAGCCTCTAAATTTTTTTTTTTTTGATCAAAAATTCTTATTTCTACTTGCCTATTAGAGGAGGATTTTATCTCTCTATTTGTCCATATCTTTCAAAGTTTAGGCTTGCCATGATTTAAATCTAAATTTTTTATATACATATTCTATTTTGAAACTTTTATATTCATTATTTTCAATAGTCATGTCTTCATTGACCATATCTCACAAATAAATATGATTTAATTCATTTTTTGGGATTGACTCAAAAATTTCTAAATTTGCATTAGAATTTGTTTTTTACAACAAGCAAATGAATTCTTCATTTTCTTCTAAAGAATCTAAAGAAACAGATTCTAATTCATATAAAATTTCTTCTTTTAAATCTATTTGAAGCAAATGTTTAGGTCATTTTATTCTAAATATTTTATTACCTCGTTGTTCCTTTTCGAAAAATTTGATGCAATATGACATTTTTCACTACAAAAATAGGGTATACAATTTTTTTGTCGTTTTCTTTCCAAATTTTGTCGTTTTGAATTTTCTAACATATTTCTTTTCTAGGAATATTCTTTTATATCCAAATTTTCAGTTTTTGATTTTAAAATGTTTTTTCTTACGTCTATGATATGATTTATTCTTATTTTCCCATTTTCTTTTAAAATTTTGTAACAACAAGCTTTTCTTCGCTTGATTTTAACAATAAATTTTTACTAGTTTTCGGGCTCTTCTTTGAAAATAATGCTCAGTTATTATTTTATAACCAAATTCTAAAGAATCAAAAGTTTCTATTTTTTATAGGTGTTCTAGGTATTGTTTTCACATATTTCATCCCATAGACTAAGTTTATGAAAAAAACCATTTTTTCCAATGTATTATACTTTCTGTGGTTGGGTTAACATTTAGAAGTATTTTTTATATAATTTTACAAAATATATGTAATTACAAATGTCACATAGTTTTATTTTAATAACATATCTCATCTCTTTTTTATATTTGTCTGAAGATATTATTCCACAATATACGAAGAAAAATTTGAGAATATTTTTGAGAAATTATTTTCTCTATCTTTTCACTTAGTAAAGCAAAAGTTTTTCCCGTTTTCACTCTTTTGATTTTTCTCAGACTTTTAGGCAACTTAAGACAATTTATTACAATATTTTTGCGATAAAGTCTAAGAATCTTCTTCTATTCCATTTATTTTTATAATGGGGTTATAACTATGGATAGTGTTTGTACCCATTGTTCAATGATACTTTCATAAATCTTTTGGATGAATATCATTAAGATTTAGATATATCATGTTTGTTGTCTTCTCTTTCAAAAGGACTATATTCATGTAATTCTTTAACTATCTTTAAAAATAAATATATTAATATTTTTCCAATAATTAGTTTAGTTTCTAAATCTTTTTTTGGATGACCTGATTCTCACACATTCATCTTCCAATAGTGTTTTGTCTAAATTTAGAGTTTTGTCTAACTTTTTTGCTAACTAGATCAATTGTTGTTTCAGTTTCTAATTTGGAATCTGTATCATTCATCAATCTTGTTATGTAATATTTCTCATCTGAATTTTAGGATTAGAATTTAAGGAGAAAACATGTTCATATTTTATGAATAGGTCTTTCATGTTGATTATAAAGAATTTGTATTTAATTTAACAATTAATTTCCCTTTCACATCAATTTCTTCCTTATATTTATATCTTCAATATTCTAATATTTCTTTGTTAACTTAGAAATCTCTACAAGTTTTTCTTCAATAATTTTTGTTACTAAAATTTCATCAAATCCTTTTTTTCTTCCTTAGTATATGGTTGGAATTTTATCTTCATTTATTTGAAAAGTAGATATTTCACTTGCATAGTCTTTGTTAATTTGTTCCAACAAATTGCCGGTAGATCTATATTATTTGTTTTGTTTATTTCATAAATCTTTTGGATGAATATCATTAAGATTTAGATATATCATGTTTGTTGTCTTCTCTTTCAAAAGGACTATATTCATGTAATTCTTTAACTATCTTTAAAAATAAATATATTAATATTTTTCCAATAATTAGTTTAGTTTCTAAATCTTTTTTTGGATGACCTGATTCTCACACATTCATCTTCCAATAGTGTTTTGTCTAAATTTAGAGTTTTGTCTAACTTTTTTGCTAACTAGATCAATTGTTGTTTCAGTTTCTAATTTGGAATCTGTATCATTCATCAATCTTGTTATGTAATATTTCTCATCTGAATTTTAGGATTAGAATTTAAGGAGAAAACATGTTCATATTTTATGAATAGGTCTTTCATGTTGATTATAAAGAATTTGTATTTAATTTAACAATTAATTTCCCTTTCACATCAATTTCTTCCTTATATTTATATCTTCAATATTCTAATATTTCTTTGTTAACTTAGAAATCTCTACAAGTTTTTCTTCAATAATTTTTGTTACTAAAATTTCATCAAATCCTTTTTTTCTTCCTTAGTATATGGTTGGAATTTTATCTTCATTTATTTGAAAAGTAGATATTTCACTTGCATAGTCTTTGTTAATTTGTTCCAACAAATTGCCGGTAGATCTATATTATTTGTTTTGTTTATTTTATTTTTAACTTTTTTTAAAGTACTAAAAGTTTAAAACACACTATCTACTAAAAAAATTTAAAATACTAACTATATTTTGGAAACGTGAACTTGATTTTCAAATATTTTGTTCGTATTTTCTCTTACACATAAAATTTTTTTATTACTATTACTAGTCATTTCTAATTACTTATTTTAAAAGGATCTCATTGATGATATCATATTTGACTTTAAATAATCCTAACATTGCCTATGATATCTTAAATTGACAATAACTTTTAATAACTTCAAGGATATATATGTAAGAGAAACAAAATTATAAAGTCAAGTTCATAATTTTTACTAAACATAGGTGGCCTAAACATTTTTTTTTACTTTTTAAAGTTTCATAAATTATCACGGGAGATAATTGTTTTGTTTTCAATAATTGGATGGGTGTTCTTACATTTAACCCTAATATATATTAGTGCAAATAAGATAATATATACTCCAATTTATACCTATAGGGAGGGGGAAGGGAGATTGTTAGGACTCAAGCCTGTAAACTTAGTTGGCCGTTAAATGAACATTAATCGTTCAAACACGCCAAGCCATACAATATTCAGGACAATTTACATAATAAAACAAGACTATTTTTAGGCGATAATAAAACAAGACTAAAATCCAATAGCCATAAATTATTATTTTTTTCGATCAACAATTTAGATCAATTTTATATTTTTAATTTCCCATTTAATTCTTATTTTAATAGACCTAACTATCATCTATCACAAATTGATTTAGATATTTTAAATTTTATCATATTTCAAAGATCATGTATAAATTAAAATTACTAACTTAAATTCAACCCATATAATTTCTAATAAGTTAATTATTTCAAATTAAAATACTATAATTTTTTTTTACGATACTTATCAAAATTTAGTTAAATGGAAAAACCCAAACATATGAAATAACTATTGATACCTAAAATTTTGAAAAAAAAAAACAAAATTTAAATCCATTGATTATTATAGATTTTTTTATTTAAACTTTTTGTTCAAAATTTCGACTGTATAAAAAACTTAATACTAATTTTGTTCAAAGTGATAAACACAAGTTATTTCGAGTCCTTTATACTCTGCCACAGGACCGACAACTTATCATATGTAAGTATATTTTTTTTTATAATTCTTTCGCACCAAACAATTTCGCATAGCACACAGCATAACATGCTACTCCCGAAGTCCAAGAGAACACAAGATGGCTAAAGCACAATCTAAGGGAAGCGAATCAGTTGTTTTAAGATCCCATAAAGGAACCACAACACTTTTCATGCTTTATGGTTGTGCCACAACTAGTGATTCCCAAAGTGATGGAAACTGTAATTCATTGAATATAATAGAGGACATTCATACTGGATCTGTTGAAACTTTACTTTCAATGAAAGGTGTTTGCACATTATGTCAAACAAAATATTCAAAACTACGCACTTCCTTCAACGCTAAAACCATTGAACAAGTATGATTCCAGGTTAAAAGATACATAATTATCTACAAGAAGGAAATTACAAGCAACAGATGAAACATACTTCAGTCCACTCTGAATAGCATATTCATTTCAGTAGAAAATGTTAATCATTCTCGTGAAAGATTGATCATCCATCTAAAATAATCCTCCCCAAAAGAAAACATAATTCAACACAAAATTACAAGAAACTATTACTATCTTGTAAACCCCTCCGTGAACCAAACTTTGGGACAAACATTTGTGGTTCAAACATTCCGAAGCACAGTACATTAATACTCCATGACACTAAATTCAAAGATCTGAACAAATTATACTTATATTACATTTTCATTAAAAAAATTTAAAAATAATAAATTGTTTACAAATCATATGATAATAATCGATAAGTTTAAAAGATTTTACAATAGGATCACAAGTTTAGTTTCATATCAAACAGAAAATGCGCTTATTTTCATGAATACTTAAAATTATTTTCTTGCATTTAGTTTCGTGAATATTTATACTGTTTTATTTTCTTAATTAATTTTATTTTCAATATCACTTTTATACAACGAGTCTATACGACGATTCTATAAGTATATGATGCTTCTATAAGCATTATTATTTTAAATATTATAAGTATATGACGATTCTATAAGAAGCTTGCCATCTATCATACTGCATTTTATGGTAAAATGTCACATTTCAATTTTTTTATCATTTACAAGAACAAAAAACTTTCTAGGTAACATTGGTTCAAAGCCACAAAAGCGACAACCACCTCAATCACCTTATTTTTTGTGTCACAATATCAGGCAATATGTACGGAGTAACTTATTAGAGACTTCAAAAATGTCAAATGGCAAATTTGGTGTCTCATCCACCATGGAAATTGGAACAGTATCTTGTTGTCTCCCACTATCTTGCCAATATGTTCCTAGACGTAGCTAGATTACTTAGGGTTCATGTGGTGTGAAATCCAATATCAGTCTCTCCGGTATCAAAATCTTGCCAAGATGGTCAATATTTCAAATCATAAAAAGAAAACCTAACACCCCCAACCCCCTTCCCCCCCCC
>QLOD02000013.1:19055534-19066559 GCA_003260245.2 Sideroxylon spinosum | reverse complement strand
CGTTTCCCTGTCGCTCCCTGGACAAGAAACATCAACTTACCTAGTTTGGTGGGATGGACAATAAAGAGGAAAGGATCAGAGGGGTGAGGAGATAATAATTTATATTCATTGTTTAGTTAGAAAAAAAAAGTGAAGAAGAAAAAATACAGTAAAAATATAAAAATTTAATATAAAAATGAAATGTGATAAAATTTGATTGAGAAAAAGTATTCAAAAGTTAATGGATTTTAATCATTTTTAACCAACTAAATGTCCTAGGATGAAAGTATAGGAGACGTGAATTTGAAGAAGAACGAAGAACCCAACAAGAGAATCAAAGGGAACAATGTTCAACCAAATACTTCTCCTACCAAATAGTAAACTATCCTTGTATTCCTCTTTTTCTCTCATCCATTACATATTTATATTAACTTGAGGATTAACTCAACTCAAGTACATCTTCCCAAATGTCTAACATTATACTCAATTTACAAAAGCATAATAATAATAGTAAAAGACTTTTTTACTGTCAAGATATTAAATAATAAGAAAATTTCCAAATATCAAAACATTGAATGATAAAAAAGCCCTTCAGTCAGTAAGATATTGAATTGACACATTAAGCACTGCATCATTACATACTTTTATTTTTTCAAATTTGAGTGGAAAAGAAAGCCAGAGGAGTGTATATATATATATATATCCCACTTCTTTTCTCTCACGTTTCCACTCAACTGAACACACTTTCCTTTCTTCCTTGTATTTCTCTTTCTTGACTTCCTTTGTACCAAATTGTTAGAGAGTATTTAGATTATGAAAAAATACTAAAAAATTAAACCTCCAACTTTCTGTACTTTTCTTTAATCAAATTTTATTACGTATTATTTTTGCATCAATTTTTGAATTTTCTTTTTTTTTTCTTGGTTTTTTAATTTTTTTGACAAACCAAACAACCGCACCTTCAAGTTTTTAACCTGTTTCGACATGAGCAGAGCTTTTCATTGGAGAAATGCAGCGGAAGGATACGTTACATGTTAGCTGCGAGAGACCTCGGAATTACATGGGTTGATACCCCAAGATATTGGAGATGGACGTCTCTACCCGAGTCCAGGTCTTCCTTCTGTCGAGCTCTTAACTGTTTCTTTTCGTTCTCACGTTTTTTTGATTATGGGTAGTTCAATATCTCATAAAATGTGCCATTTTTGACAGGTTCTTGGAGGTGGCTGAGCTTCTAGATGTGTGCTGGCTTGAGATTCGCGGTAAGATAAACACTAGAATGCTGTCTCCGAACACTACTTATGTGGCATACCTCGTATTCAAGTGGGCGGCACAACCCTACGGATTTGAAACCCGAGTTGCAGAGGTGGCGGTTGGAATTAGCGGGGAGATTCATGAGAATGAACCTCGGGTTGTTTATTTAGTTCCAGACGGAGGTGAGAGGCAGCGTTATCAGAACATACGAAGGCGAATTGGGCTATTTAATGTCCCTTTCACTAACCTGTTGATGCCACGAGAGTCTTCTACTACTACGCCCAGAGATGAAGGGCGATATCCAAGGGTGAGAGGAGATGGGTGGAGGGAGATTGTGTTGGGTGAATACTGGAATGAGGGTGGTGGAGAAGATAGGGATAGGGAATTGGAGATGAGTCTGACGGAAACGAGGGGTGGTCACTGGAAGAGTGGTCTAATTGTTGAGGGGATTGAGATCAGACCGAAGAATGAGTGAGGCTTTTGTTTTTGTTGGTTGCATTATTGGTCTGCTCTTGTTCAGTTACTCTGTTTTTTCTGTTCTTTAAAAAAATTGGTGAATGATGTTAGTGACTACCGTGAATGCCTGCTTGTATTGGTTGCAAAATCCCAGTGTGGGCTATGGATTCGTGAGCCTTCGATGCCAGCTTAATGCCTAATATAATGACATTTTTAGGGGAGTTTGGTACCTCAAAAATCAACAAAGTGAGTTGAGTTTTAACTTTTTGTCATTTGATAGACAGCTCAAAAATTCTAATAAGAACAATATGGTTGTGAAAAATTGAGTAAAAGTTGATAAAATTTTATAAAAATTGAATTTTTAGGAAACATTTGGAAAACAAAAGTAGATAAGAGTTGATAAAAATTTAGTTACTAAATATTCCTTTATTTTATTTTCTTCGAGTGAGAAGGATGAAGAATTTTTTTATTTTTATTTTATTTTTTTACACGGATCTCCACTTTCTTTTCTTCTTCCAAGTTAATAATCATAAAGCATTTAACAATTTCGTTAATAGAAAGGTCAAGCAAGACTATTGCCCTCCAAACACATTTTATGTTGCACTCACTATCCTACCTAAAAAACAAAAATTGATGTATTTTTATTTATTTAAAAAAAAAAATCCCAAAACAAGACAAGCATGTCTCTGATTAGTTGAAGAAAGCAAAGCTAATTAATATTCAAATATCCTCAGTTCACAACAAAGACTTAGGAAACAATTGATCAAATTGAGTTTTGTAACTTGAGCTTGGTTAAGTGCAGGGCAAAGATTCATCAGGGGTCACCCATCTTGGTATTGTTATTCCCACTCGGGCATACTTAGTACTGGAATTTCAATTGAATTTAATACTCTTACGGTTTTAAAATGCGTTGTATTAAGTAAATGTCGAATATTATATATATACTACTTTATTCCTTTACCTCCGAGTAATGCGGGACAAAAGGCATTGCTTTTTTACTTTACCCATACTTTATTCTCCCGTAAACAGAATCTCTCACAGTAACTCATAAGTTTCCACAACCCAAATAAAACCCTATCCTTGGGTGGTTGGATTATTATTAATAACCATTGAATGTGAGAAAAGACTCTTTGTGGTGGTATCTCTATAATGAATCAGAATAAAACAACCCCTCCTTAATGATGACAAATCCAAGTAAGCAGGGTCTTTCATAACATAAATGAGTCGTATATGTGCATGGAACCTCTCACTTTCTCTCCCCCATAGAAACTCTCTAGCATCACCTACTGCAGAAATAAAATTAATTAGCCAAAAATGATACATCAATATCAACTTGGCATAACATTATAAAAACCTTTTTTAAGGCAATAGTAACTACTCTATGTTACAATGAAGTAAATATTGTTGACGAAAGAGAAAATCACTAGCAACTACTCTATTTACAATAGTAACTACTCTATGTTACAATGAAGTAAATATTTTTGATGAAAGAGAAAATCACTAGGAACAATCATGGTAGATTAAACCAATAATGAAGTTTGGTATTTATATTTATGGATTTATAATGAAGAGAAGGTGCCTTCTAATTATTGAAGAAGAACAACCAAAATATAGATTTCATATGAATTCTTGAAGATTCCTTAGCCTATTTAGCCAATAAAAAAAAAACTAAAAGTTACAAAATTTTTTACTTTCTTCCAATCAAATTTTGTCACATATCACTTTTATATCAAATCTTTCTACTTTTACTGTACTTTTTGGTTAATTTTTTTCAACCAAACACCCCTAAGAAGAAAAAGAGAAGAAGAAGAATTAGCAACTAGTCAAACTCCTTCCACATCTATAATAAGAAGCTTTTTATTTTTTATTTTTAAAAATTTTTAAGGTGTTTAAAAGAGAAAATTTTAATAAAAGTGTAATGCATGAGTTACCTTTGATTAACGTTTGAAGGATAAATTCAAAATTTCTGATAGAATACATTTGAACGAGGTAATGTTTTATGTTCAAATAGTTTTCGTATGCTGTGTTAGATTTTTGAACTGATAGAACCTATTCAAAGATAGTCGAATGACCCATTTAAATGTTTTTAGTAAGAAAAGTTGTCAGAAAATTAACAAAGTTAATAAAAGTTGGTAAAATTTTATAAAATCTATAGTTTTAAAATAAATGTATGAAAAATGAAAATAACCAAAAATTTGTAAAATTTATAAGAAATTAAAATTTTTTTACTCTTTTATAAATTTAGGTTCCCAAACAATCCTGAATGTAGTTAAGGTTGGTCGTCAAGTAAAGTTTAAAAAATCAAGTTTCCTTGAAGAAGCTGCGAGGTTTTTTGGGTCCATGCCTCAACCTGATCAATGCTTCTCTAACTCAATCGTGTTGGGTTTTGCTCAGCATGATCACTTTGAAGCATCACTTGAATATTTTGTCCAAATGTATATAATTGATTTTTTGTTTCATGAGTTCTCGTTCGAGAGTGCACTTAGTGCTTGTGCGTGACTTATAGATCAAAAAATGGGTACCCAAATCCATGCCTTAGTTTCAAAATCTCCTTGCTCATTGGATGTTTATATGGGTTCTCCACTTATTGATATGTATTCTAAATGTAGAAGTGTGGGATGTGCTCAAAAGGTTTTTAATGGGATGATTAAGCGGAACATAGTGTCTTGCAATGCTTGATCAGTTGTTATGAGCAAAATGGTCTAGCAAATGAAGCTCTTGATGTTTTTATGAGGATAGTGGATTCTGGATTCAAACCTGATGAGGTCACCCTTACCAGTGTGGTTAGTGCATGTACAAGCTTGTCAGCAATCAATAAAGGTGAGCAGCTATGAAATTTGAAAAATTCAGAGACGATCTTATTTTAAGCAATGCATTGGTTGATATGTATGCAAAATGTAGTAAAATTGATGAAGCTAGACAAGTTTTCGATGAGATGCCTCACAAAAATGTGGTGTCCTGCATCGGCTCATCGAAAAAATTATATGTCCTATATAAGAGATGCACTTCCTTCACCTTAATACCTAAATTTTAAGGTTGATGCTTGTATTCTGATGTGTTATTGAGTTTCTTTAATATGATATTAGAGCCAGACTTTCAACTGGGTCTCACTATAATCCACGCTGAGCCTATGTTTATGCAGGTCAGCGTGAGAGAGGCTGTTAGAAGTTGTCTTACATCAGCCTATTTAGAAAATCTCCCATATAAGAGATGGGCTTCCCTCACCTTAACACCTAGTTTTTGAGGTTGAAGACCCTACTCTTATGTGTTGCTGGGCTTCTTTGCTAATTATAAGTTATCCCATATGTCTACGTAGATCAGTGTAAGAGAGACTGTTAGATCGGCCCCTTAGAAAAATCTCCCAAATAAAAGATGGACTTCCCTTACCTTAACACTTAGATTTTGAGGTTGAAGCTTATGTGTTGCTGGGCTTTTTTAATAGCTATAAGTTGTCCCACATCAACCATCAGAAAAATTATATCTCTCACATAAGAGACGGGTTTCCCTCAACTTGACACCTAGGTTTTAAGGTTGAGACTTCTACTCTTATGTGTTGCTGAGTTTCTTTAATACAGTATCAGAGCGAGTTTTCAACTAGGTCTCACCATAGTCCAGCCTAAGCTTATGTTCATGCAGGTCAGCATGGGGGAGGTTGTTAGAAGTTGTCCCACATCGATCCATCGAAAAAATTATATGTCCCATATAAGAGTTGGACTTTCTTCACTTTAATACTTACGTTTTTAAGGTTGAGATTCCTACTCTCATGAATGATTGGGCTTCTTAATAGGAATGTAGTATCCAAAACCTATATGGTAAGTGGTTATGCAAAAGCATTGAGTGTGAAAATTGCAAGATTAATGTTTGACGATCTGACGCAGAAAAATACAATATCTTGGAATGTTCTTATTACAGGCTACACACAACATAGGGACAATGAAGAGGCTTTAGAACTCTTCTGCCTTTAAAAGAAGGAATCTATTTGGCCAACGCATTATACCTTTAGGAATCTGCAAAATGCTTGTGCAACTTTAGCTAATTTAGATCTCGGTAGGCAGGCTTATGCCCATGTTTTAAAGCATGGATTTCAATTCCAGTCCGAACTGGAGCCTGATATTTTTGTGGGGAACTCTATCATAGATATATATGAAATATGGATCAGTTGAAGATAGGAGTGTGGTGTTTAAAAGCATGGTTGTAAGAGATTGGGTTTAATGGAACACTATCATAGTTGGGCACGCCCAAAATAGACATGGGACAGAAGCTCTTGTCATTTTCAGAGAAATTATGGTAAATAGAGAGAAAGCAAACCATGTTACTATGGTCAGAGTTCTCTGTCCTTGGAGCCATGCGGGGCTGTTTGAGGTGCGATGCAATTATTTCGTCTTAATGAGCAAGTATTATGGTTTGGAACCCCTGAAAGACCATTACACTTGCATGGTCGATTTACTTGGTTGAGCAGATTTTCTTAATGAAGCTAAGAATTTGATAGAATCAATGCGAATACCGCCAGATAGAGTTATATGGGGTTCCTTGATTGCTACTTATAAGGTCCATGGTAACATCTCGTTAGGGAAATTTGTGGCAGAAAAGCTACTAAATAATGATCCTACAAAATCTTGTCCCTATATACTCTCAAATATGTATGCTAAGCTTAGGAGATGGAGAGATGTTATAAGAGTTCAGAAACTAATGAGGCAACGGGGAGTTCTTAAGAAGCCTGGTTGTAGTTGGATTGAAATACAGAACTAGGTGTACGTTTTCTTGGTGAAGGATAAAAGATTTCCTCAAAAGAAAGAAATTTGTCTACTTTTAAGAACATTTACCAAGCAGATGCAGGAACCCAGAAAATCATAGAATAAAAATTTTCCTATGTATCTTGTAGAAAGAAACGTAGGTTTATCATCCTACCTCAGCACGGTGCAAAGAAGAGCCTAAAATCTGGAGAATAAGAAGGACCCGAACTCGCCAAAGCTTCAGCTACTTTGCAAGTGTATTAGATTTATAAGGCCCACGAGCCTATTTTATAGTGATATATTTATTTTTAAATTATGATTATATTTAATAATTAATAATTGATTAAATCCTATTGGTCAGTTTTGGAGAAGTTTCAGTTTTATTAAACCACTCTGATGGATAGTGATTATCATGGATATATTTTAAGTAAAAGATAAAAATTGATTGGTCCTCTCTCAATCCTATATAATAGTACGTATTCTCCATCAGAACGTAGAATAAGGTTTAGGGAAGAAAGAGATAGAAACTTCAATCAGTTAATTAAAGGGTTTCCACGTAAGATCCAGATCAAAAAATATGTTATGGATCAAAGTATGTATTTAGTGTCATTAATTTTATATGTGAAAATCATAAGTTCAAAGGTTTTTGGGATTATCGTTAATACAAATTAGGGTTTTGCATATCTTTAAATTTGCTATCAATTATTATCAGAGCATGGTTTTTGAATCTATGATTTTCTATTAATAAAATTAATATGAAATTCTTGATTCGATAATTTTTTTTTCTTCAGTTATCAACATTTTAGTATGTTTGTTGGAATAAATTCAAGCTTTAATGGATCTTTATACATACATATACACACGGTTCAATCAAGTATTTTTCTTCGTTAAGTGTGTGTAAATTTTTATTAATTAGAATCTGTGGACCTTCCATCAATGAGGAGCAGAAGTAAATTTAATTCAACGTCTAATTACTTGAAAAACTGAACCAAGAGAAAGCTTTCCGTAATCAAAAGCTGTTATTGCAATATTAAATATTGATAATTATAAGAAGAAAAACTATAAATAAGGGCAAATTCATATACATATATATATATATATTGCTGTTAGAATTGCTTTTAAATTTTGTGTAAATTTTAGTTTTAATTTAATGTATAACAGTGCATTAATGATGTATATGTTTGCCATATTATTAATCCGTGCAACCTTATCATTAAAGAAGTGACCAGATGAATGCTATTTCATCTTCTATGCATCTAAAATTTTGATATCATTAATTGGAAAAATAATAATTAATTAGCATTATACTGGTTAATGAATATATGTAGTTATTCTATTGATGATCAGCGGTGTTTTAATAACATACTGGCGGTAGCGTGTGTATATATATTATGTATATATAACATTACGATAATATATATACTATATTAATTACAATTGTATACCTAATAATAATAATTTATTAGGTAATAATTGTGCCTTAACTATTACCCTTATGTAATTTAAAATTTTATATTACGAATAATTTGTTGGTCACCAAAGTGGCTAAATCTTAATATTTAATAAAATTTTAAATTGCATAATAATTTTCAATTACCTATGATTTGATGCTTATCGTTGAAAGTATAAACTTATACATAACGTTTATGAATGAGTTTTTTTTTTTTTTGAAACTCACTAATTTAAGGACATTTTGATATTACCTAAAGGTATATCTGTTGTTCTTATAATTGATGAAATTAATGGATAATTAATATGTCTAGCTAAATATGTTTTGTACATCCAAAGATTACATACTGTGTCTAGTTAGGATATATTAACTTACCAAATAAGGTTATTTTATCTAGCATCATTATGTGTTTTTTGTATATTGTAGTATCACCCAAAGGTGGTTTGCAATGTATCTTTATTGTTCATAGCAATGTATCTTTATTGTTCATACTTATTATAATGTGAATCTCAATTATATGTTTAAAATTTCACAACTTAAGGCATTAATGTGTGAATAGTTTATATTATTTGCAGTATCTATTCCTATTTCTCGACATTCGCAAGCTTCATCTATTGCAACATTCAATGGGCTTAATTTCTTTGATTGGAGTGAACAAGTTCAGTTTCACCTTGGTGTTCTAGATCTTGATATGACACTCCAAACTGAGAAACCAGCTGCTATTACTAATTTTAGCAGCACTGAAGAAAGGTCCTTCCATAAAACTTGGAAAAAATCAAATAGACTAAGCTTAATGTTCATGCGAATGATTATAACAAACAACATCAAGTCCACAATTCCTAAAATTGAAAATGCTAAGGAATTTATGAGATTTTTGAAAGAACGTTCTCAGTTTGAATCTACTGATAAGTCTCTTGCTGGGACATTAATGGGTACTTTAACTGCCATTAAGTTTGATGGTTCATGTACCATACATCAGCATATCACTGAGATGACAAACATAGCAGCAAGATTAAAGTCCATGGGAATGGAAGTGAAAATTTCCTTATACAATTTACTATAAACTCATTGTCTCCTGAATATGTCCTTTCCAAATGAGTTACAATACTATAAAAGATAAATGGAAAGTCAATGAATTACAAAGTATGCTTATTCAGGAGAAAGCATGTCTTAAGAAACAAAGAATTCACTTAGTTAATCTCATGGAAAAATAAGAGACTAGAAAGAAACCTTGAAAAAAGACTGGAAAGGGCAAGCAAGGACCATTAAAAGTAAATGGGTCATCTACCCAAATCCACAAGAAGGAATAAAAGAAAGATTGGACACGTTAAGAAAGATTGTCTGAAACGTAAGGCATGGTTCAAAAAGAAAAGTAAGTCTCGCACTTTGCATGTTATAATTCAAATTTATCTGAAGTTCCTTACAATACTTAGTGGATTGATTCTGTTGTACCACTCATGTTTCTAATACGATACAGGGATTCCTTACGATCTAAACAATAACCCAAATAAAAAGTTTGTTCTCATGGGAAACCGAGTTAAAACTCCAGATGAAGCCATTGGAACCTATCGTTTGATATAGATACTGGAGTTCATTTAGATTTGTTTCAAATCCTTTATGTTCCCTCTGTTTCTAGAAACTTAGTTTCATTGTCTAAACTTGATACAATTAGATATTCTTTCAAATTTAAGAATGGATGTTTCAGTTTGTTTAAACATAATAATTTTATTGGTTCTGCTGTTCTTTATGATGGTTTATGCAAATTGAAACTTGATAACCTCTTTGCTGAAACACTATTAACCGTGCATCGTAACATTGGTACTAAACGTGGTTTAGTAAATGAAAATTCGGCACACTTGTTGCATAAACGTTTGGGTCATATCTCTAAAGAAAGAATAGAAAGATTTGTGAAAAATGAAAATTTACCAGGATTAGATTTTACTAATCTTGGCATTCGTGTGGATTATATTAAGGGAAAATACACAAATCACACAAGCAAGAAAAGAGCCACAAAAAGCACATAGCTTCTTGAGATTATACACACTGACATATGTGGGCCTTATGATGTTCCATCTGTTGGTGGAGAAAAATATTTTATCACCTTTATTGATGATTTTTCACGTTACGGTTATGCCTATTTGTTGCATGAAAAATCTCAATCAGTAAATGTCTTAGAGGTGTTTATTAATGAGGTTGAAAGGCAATTACATAAAAAGGTGAAAATTGTTAGATCTAATAAACGTGGTGAATATTATGGAAAATACACTGAAAATGGGCAATGCCCTGGTCCTTTTTTCTAATTCATTGAAAGATGTAGCATATGTGCTCAATACACAATGCTAGGTACACCACAACAAAATGGTGTTAAAGAAAGGTGTAATCTTACTTTAATGAATATGGTTAGGAGAATGTTAAGTTATTCATCTTTACTCTTATCTTTATGGATGGAAGCTTTAAAGACTGTCATGTATTTATTGAACAGGGTTCCTAGTAAGGCAGTTCCAAAGACTCCTTTTGAACTGTGGACAGGAAGGAAACCCATTCTAAGGCACCTACATGCTTGGAGATGCCTGATAAAAGTAAGAATTTATAATCCACATGAAAAGAAAATGGATTCAAGAACAACCAGTGGTTTTTTCATTAGTTATCCAGAAAAATCCAAAGGTATGGATTTCAATGTCCTAGCCATAGTACCAGAATTGTTGAATTTGGAAATGCTAAGTTCATTGAGAATGATGAAAATAGTGGGAGTTTGGAATCACGTAAAGTTGAAATCCAAGAAGTTAGAGCGCACGTTCGTTTGCCTATAAGTTCTTCTAAGGTTGCTGTTCTTACAGTTGTTAAACAATTTAACAACTTTCAAGAACAAAAAATGAATGATCAAACACCTCAAAATAAAGTCATTAACAATGAACCCATAGTAGATCAACCATATAATTTGGCATTAAGAAGGGCTCAAAGACAAAGAAGATATGCAATTTCAAATGATTATGTGGTTTACCTACAAGAGTCAGAATTTGACTTGGGAATTAATGAAGGTCCAGTTTCATTTTCACAAGCCATATAAAGTATTAATTCTACTAAATGGTTAGATGCAATGAAAGAAGAGTTAAAATCAATACATAACAATATAGTTTAGAATCATGTTGAATTGCC
>QLOD02000013.1:19037557-19048153 GCA_003260245.2 Sideroxylon spinosum | reverse complement strand
GAAAATGTAATAATAAATTATTGTAAAAAACTTAAAGTAGTTAAATTAAAATAATATAATTTTATTACTTTTTGCAACCTGAAAAGTGATAAAAATTGTTTAACTATATTAATATGTAAAATATATATAAATATGATAATTTGGATTAATGGTCAAGCGCATTAACTTCCAAAGGAGTGGCCAAAGTTTGATTCCCAACGACCAAAAAAAAAAAAAATCAAATATGTAAGGTTACCAGGATGACAAGGTGCCAGATGGTGTCACATCATGTGGCCACGATAGCATGATAGCAGGTTGCCAAGTGAACTTTTATTATTTTTAAAATTAACTAATTTTTTTAACTTGATCATTTGTCTATATTTGACTATAGTTTTTAAAAAAAATTGAGATCAAAATCGATAAAAGATCACTTGAGATATATTTTCATCTTAGTTTTTACATAATAGTGTGCAATTGTTATAAATTTTTAATCACAAGTTTTAAATGTAATCGAAAAAGAAGTAACTTACATTCTCATTTAGATCCATCATGCTTTTGTGATCGAGATGGAAAGTGAAATATCATACCTAAAAACTGTGATGTTTATTCATTTTTATAGTAGTGTTAATTTTCCTAATTCGGGAAAAAGTAATACAAAATTCAAATCTTGAACTATTGTATTAGTTAAATTCATTATCAAATCAATTTTTCATAACTAAAGAGATAATTATAAAAATTTCAAATTTTTAAGATAATTATTCAACCTAATGCTTCTTGAAATAATAAATTTTTTGCTAAATCATTTTCCACGACTAAAATATAAATACACAAAATTTACATTTTAGAACCAATTATCCAAACTATTCAAGTTTCTCTTAATTAATAAATCAATTAATAAAATTTATTATTAAATAAATTTTAATGACTTAAAGGTAAATATGTAGAATTTAATTTTCAAAACTATGTTATTCGAAGTAATGTTTTAGCTAATTAGTAATTTTTTTATTAAATCAGTTTTTTGATGAAAAGATAAAGATATAAAATTCAAATTTTAGAATTAGTTATTTAAACTATTCACGTTTCTGTTACTAATTAGTAAACCCCCTCGTAAGTGTGGGTCTCACATTTTTACCATTGTTTGAATAACAAAATTTGCCCCCCTCTCCTCCCTTTTATCTTCCCTACCCCCTTAGCTTCCTCCATTGGGGGATAATTTTTGGACACTCCTAGGGGTAGCCAAAAGTTATCTCCTTTAAATCCCTTGTTTTTGATGTTTTTAGCCCTCGTTAATAGTATTGTAATTTGATCAAAATAAATATAATAGATAAGCCAACATCAAAATAAATATAATTAAAAAAATTGGATAGCAACCAACCATTTAAAAGTACATATTTAAAAAAAAAGTTCTTTTTAAATAAATTTATAAAAAATTAAATTTTCAATAAAATAAATACTATAACTTCATATTGTCCAAACATAATTAAATAGAGTTGGTTTTGTAATTTAATATTTAATTTAATGGGTAAAAAAGTTTGGGACACCACAAGGCTAAAAAAGTCATTTGACTACTTTTTCCATCATTCACCCCTTCTTATTTATAAAACACCCAAACCAAGTCCAACGTTATCCCCCTCTATAAATATTACATTAATATGGGTCAACCCTCTAAAAATAATATCCTCTCTTATCTGATACCCCCTCTAAAATTTTAGGATCATCCAATCGGACACTAGGGCTAATGTTTGATGTGTGGACAGAACATCTTTGTTGTTTCATGTAAAAACTTGTGACACTCCTTAGTCAATCAACTCAGAAAGTTAAAATGATTCCTGATAGCAGGACAAAGATTACAAAGAAAAGCAGTGAAAGTAGCCTTCACCTTATATTCACATGTTCGACACACTACAATGTACAAACCTTACAGCGGACTGTGATTAGTGACTGAAATTTCTGACTACAATTGCCGGTTATATATCTACATCAATCACACAAAATGGTCAGTTATTAAAAAGTAAAGAGCAAAATGGTCCCTGGATTGAAATTAAAATAAAGAAAGGAACAAAATTTTGATGAGAAAAATTTATCAAATTTTTTTATTAGGTACTGTTAGATTTATGTGACACACGGCCTTATTTTATAGTGATATTTTTATTATAAATTATAATTATATTTTAATAAATAAATATTAACTAAATTCTATTGATTAATTCCCTTAAAAAATTTCAGTTTTATTAAACTACTCTGATGGATAATGATTATCATAGATATATTTCAAATAAAAGATAAAGTTAGGTGGTCCCCTCTCTATCCTATGTAACAGTACGTATCTTTCATCAGAGTGTTTCAAGAGAGAAAGAAATAGAAACACAGTATGTTAATTAAAAGACTTCTTGATGCAAAACCTAATCTTTCAGGTGAAAGTTAGGGAAAAAAAATCTCATAAAAGTTTGTATTTAATCAATAATGAAAGCTACCAATCCCTTATAAGCTGAAATAAAATAAAATAAAATCTCATTATTTTAGGAAACTAAAAAAAATTCTTGAAGGAAACTAAATAAAATTATATTCTAAAAATTTTCAATTCCTAAATAAGTATATCAAATTCATATTGCCTTCCCGTTTGGGAATATTTGAAATGAAAACGCCTTAATGGTCCTCATTACCCTAGTTGTCACATCATCGAGCCCACCGATGTCAATAAGTTTTCTTGGTGTTTTGGTGATTCAACTGGCCTATTGCAGTCAAGTCCGTATCACTCCCCTGCATTTAAAACAATTCACCCTCGAGTTATCTAAGGTTAAAAAAAAAAAAATGGAGGACCATCTGGAGCAAGTACCTCCAATGCAATTTCCATTGTTAACAAAACTATGTATAATGCTAACTTGGGAATAATCTTCTTCTTCACACACAACCGTGATCTAAATTTGTTTTCAGCGAACAATTCTTTGAGCAATTCTTTATGGCTGAAAAATTCATGTTACGGTTATATCTATTTGTTGCACCAAAATCTCAATTAATAAATACTTTAAAGGTGTTTATTAATGCATGAGGTTGAAAGGCAATTAGATATTAATGTGAAAATTATCAGATTTAATAGAGGTGATGAATATTATGGGAAATACACTAAAAATGGATAATGCCCTAGTCTTTTTGCTAAATTCCTTGAAAGATATAGCATATGTGCTTAATATACAATGCCAGGTATACCACAACAAAATGGTGCAGAAGAAAGGTGTTATCTTACTTTAATGATATGGTTAGGAGTATGTTAAGTTATTCGTCTTTACCCTTATCTTTGTGGATGAAATTTTTTACAAACAGCAATCTATTTGTTGAACAGGTTTCCTAACAAGGCAGTTCTAAAGACTCCTTTTGAACTATGGATAGAAGAAAACCCAGTATAAGGCACTTGCATATTTAGGGCTACCCGGCGGAAGTAAGAATTTATAATCCACATAAGAAGAAATTAGATTCAAGAACAACCAGTGGTATTTTCAGCCGTTATCCAAAAAAATCTAAATGACATAGATTTTACTGTCATATCCATGTACTAAAATTGTTGAATCTAAAAATGCTAAATTCATTGAAAATGACGAAATTAGTGGAAGTTTGGAATCATATAAAGTTAAAATCCAAGAAGTTGGGGTGCAAGCCTATGTGCCTGACTTTTTCTAAGGTTGTTATTCCTATAATTCTTGAATAGTTTAACAACTTTCAATAATAACAAATAACTAATCAAGCACCTTACAATAAAGTGATTGACAATGAAGTGACTAATAAGGTCTCAAAGAAAAAAAAAAGGATATGTATTTTCAAATGATTAGGTGGTTTACCTATAACAGTTAGAATTTGACTTAGGAATTAATGAACGTCTAGTCATATTTTCAAAAGCCATATAAAGTAATAGTTTTACTAAATAATTAGATGCCATGAAAGAAGAGTTAAAATTAATGGCTAATAACAAAATTTGGGATCTTTTTTATTTACAAAAAATGCGATAAAATAAGGTGTAAATGGGTCTTTTAGAAAAAAATGTGACTCAAATGGTAATCTTGAATGACACAAGGCCAGATTTGTTGTCAAAGATTTTACTCAAAGGATGGTGTTGACTACAGGGAGACTTTTTTACCAATCTCTAAAAAGGACTCATTTAGAATTATTATGGCATTGGTGGCTCATTATGACGTGTAGTTACATCATATGGATGAGAAAACAGAATGGAATTTAAAAAAAAAAAAGTTTTCATGGCTCAACCTAAAGGTTTTTCAGTTAAAGGAAAGGAGCACATCCTATAAACTAAGAAAGTCAATATATGGATTTAAATAAGCCTCACGACGATGGTATCTTAAGTTCAACAATACCATCATTTTTTTTAGATTTAAAGAAAATACCGTTAATAGGTGTATATATCTGAAGGTCAGTGGGAGGAAGTTTATATCTCTGATTTTGTTTGTTGATGATATCTTGCTTGCTGCTAATGATCTTGGTTTATTGCATGAAACCATGAAATTTCTCTTTAAGAACTTTGAAATAAAAGATATGGGTGATGCAGCTATGTGATAGGAATCGAAATATTTTGCGATAGATCACATGGACTACTAGGTTTGTCTCAAAAAACATATATTGATAAAGTTTTAGAGAGATTCGGGATAGAGTTGTTCTACAAGTGTTGTTCCAATTCAGGAAGGAGATAAGTTTAGTATTATGCAGTGTTCGAAAAATGAATTGGAACATACACAAATAGAAAAGATTCTATATGCATCCATTATTGGAAGCTTGATGCACGTACAACCCTGTACTGCACCAGACATCAGTTATGTTGTTGGAATATTAGGATGATATCAAAGCAATCTAGAAATGGATCATTGGAGGGCTATGAAGAAAGTGTTGAGATACTTATAAGGAACAAAAATCACACGCTCACTTATAAGATATCTAATCATCTCAAAGTGATAGGATATTCAAATTCAAATTTTGCTAGATGTGTTTACATCAGAAAATCTATATTTGTCTATTTGTTCATTTTGACTAGAGAAGCGTCTCATGGAAAAGTGTAAAATAGTCTACTATTATGGAATCCACTATAAAGGTTGAGTTTGTGGCATGCATTAAGGCCATTGTTCATGGATTGTGATTGTAAAATTTTATTATAAGACTTAGAATTATCGATAGTATTGATAAGGCGCTAAAAATTTGTTGTGATAACTTTATAGCAGTCTTATTTCTAAAAATGAAAAGTATTCAATAGGTGTTAAACACATAGAATTACTATTAAAGAAGTATATAAACAAACGGTGCCAATTGAATATATTAGCTCCAATCTTATGGTTGTAGATCCATTAACAAAAGGAATTACATTTAATGAGCATACTGAAAGAATGAGTATTACGTGATGTAATTAAAGATGATGTTTCATGATATTTATGACCTAGACTTGGCACTTTGAGCTCACTTAATTTCTAATATTTCCTATTTTATTTAGGATATATGATGAATTTTATGAATGATAACAGGAATAGTCTTTTACAAGACATTATTGTTGGACCGTTATTTAAATTTCTCAATTATAATGTCGTAGTACATGAAAGGAAGGATGTCGATATAAGTGATGTACAACCACTATGAATCTCATTGACGTTCACTTAATGATGAAAATGAGGTGATTTTCGTTAACTAATATGAGAAAGGACTTAATTTCTACTACACACATTAAGTTAGATCTTTATCTGAATGCCCTCGATTAACCAATTTTTTGGAAATTCTATTTCTGATAATAGAACGCCATCATTTTCCTCTTACTATAAATTTCATTGTTGTCGGTATTGACGTGTAGAATGGGACTCTATCTTTATTCTCGTCCGATTAATCAGTTCTTCAAAAATAAGGGGAAATGCTTATGCTTTATTCTTCTGAAGGTAGGAGAAAAGATAAAACTACGTGGGCCATGTGAGAGAATATTAGATTATGTGGCCCACGAGCCTACTTTATAGTGAGATATCTATTTTAAATTATAATTATATTTTAATGAATAAATATTTCTTAAATCCTATTGGTCAGTTCCTTTAAGAAGTTTCAGTTTTATTAAACCACTCTTATGAATAGTGGTTACCATGGATATATTTTAAATAAACGATAAAGCTGCTTGGTCCTCTCTCTATCCTATATTACAGTACACGTTTTTCATTAGAATATAATAAGGTTTTAAGGGAGAAAGAGAGACAAACACAATCTATTAATTAAAACACTTCTGCAAAAGAATCAGATTAGAGAATACGTTATGAATCAAAGTATGTATTCGGTGTTATTATTTTTATATATGAAAATTATAAGTTCAAAGAATTTTGGGATCATCGTTTGTACAAATTAGGGTTTTGTTTATTATTATATTTATTTACAGATACCACACTAACTTCTTCCACAATATAACTTTAGTTATAAAGTAAAATTTTTTGAGTATGCTAGATAATCCAAACAATCAACCACATAAATATTTAAGCAATAGCACGAAGGCAATAGAAAACAAAGAGGTAAATTTTAACGAGGAAAAACATAAATCAGAGAAAAAAAAATCTTGAATCCTTCACTAGATCGTAAATGGGTAACAACATTTCAACTCTAAATAGATTCAAATCCACGACTCTATGTTATTAGAACTCTTTGCTCAAATCTATGATGCTCACTCAATTAGTCTTTTCATGAGAATCTAACGAGATCCCGTGAACTTTCCACAACCAAAATCCTGAAAATAGCCTTTCATTATTTTTTGTCAATTGGAGCGACTTTCTCATGCTTTTTCCACAAAGTGAAAAACCTTAAATTTTATGAAGATAAAATAGTCTAATCTAAATCCAAACTCAAATATCTTAGCCTACATTTAAGTTTTTACATGATTTAGAATTTTATTTTGATCATCAAGTACTAATTTAATAGAATACTTAACACAAAGTTCACCACAATAAATTTATTTTCATGATCCCATCATTTTAAATATTTGCTTAGATAAGAAGTTAATGGGTCTATGGGTTAAGAACTAATGCATCTATATTTGGCGGACCTGACCCAATTGACAAGTTCCAAATGTTATAACTCCCTCCATAATCTATGTGTGATGACTGTGAATTAACGAACTTATAAAGGGATAATTATTATAAACAGAGATGTTGGTCAGCTAACATATGGGTTAGGCCAAACAAGCCTAATGGTCCCTTTAGCGATGCTTGGGCCTAGGTCATATTAAATATCATGACCTACTGTGAAAGAGCCCTGTTGTGTTACTAAGAACATCAATAATGATTGATGTGCTTTCCCTAAAAAATATTTTAGAAAGACCAATTAAGGGAATAACAAATGATATAACAATTTAAAGGGTGTTTAAAGGCAACAGTTCTGTTAATCTGAAGACCAACCAACGAGATCAGTTAAGTTAATCAAGTGTTATACAAGTAGTCGAGCGACAAACTGACACAAGTAATAACAAAACTTGATATTATTAGTGGCTTGGTGGCAGAGGAAAGGGGATCCACTATACAAGATCGATTCTATAGGTTATTAACTTATCGAGTTGTGAAGACATGATCAGTGATGGTGGCTTGGCATGTCAGTCTAGAACAGAACTTGTTTCTATAGTGGTCCTTAAATATGTATCAGTGGTCCTGACCGACCTCAAAATGTGTTGAGGTTTTACCTCTTAAGTGTAAGAAGGTGGTCGTAGTTTTACTCAGTGAGAACCGAGGTCATCTCCATAGGGAAAGCTGTGTTAAAAGACACTAGACTTGTTCTCATTAGTTAGTAGATAATTTTAATCTAATCTACACTATGTTTGGATTTTAGGGAAAGGTTGATAATGGTTTTGGTTGAGAACAGTGAAGTAAAGAAATTATGATTCAAAATTAAGATAAAAACACTACAAATGAAATACCTATGACAATCTTGGCTTCTAACCAAATCTAGAAGTGGAATAGTAGTGGTTTACTCAAACGCGTTGATGACTTAGCCTAGCAAATGCACATGCATTGCTAGGTCAGATGATATTTCATGAAAACCTAATTTATGGAACTCAAAGTAAGTAGAGGCTTTTGAAATTAGTTTCAGTCTCATTGGGACATTGAATCAAATACCTAGTGTACACAAGCATTAACTCGTAACTAATCTTTGTTTATAGCAGGGATGCATCGATTTCTTAAGAAAATCTCAAGTTATGGTTTTATGAAAATAGGTTCCAAACCAACAGGCCATTGAATCAAACACTAGGTATGCACGAGTGGCCACTCGTAACCAATCTATGATTATAGCACAAGTGATTCGATTTCAAAAGAAACCCTAATTTGGGTATTTGGAAAATATGTTTCTCATTTAATAGGACATTGAACCAAACACTTTTCATTTTTTCTCTTTCATTTTTTTTGTTTTTTGTTTGTTTGTTTTTTTTTTTTTTGGTTTTTTGTTTCTGAATTGAAGTATAAATCAGTTGAATTCTCCACCCAACATTTCCTCTTAATATGCTATCAAAAGTTTCCATTCTTAAGTCAAGTTCACATCATTGACATTGAGACACTTTTATAACCCAAGACATGTGAGGGTGAGGCTTAAAGTGTTTAAATAAGGTTAAGGGATAATATATGAGGTGGAAATCAAGAAAAACAAGATATCTGAAACTTTATTAAAAGGCTTCAAGTTGGTCCCTAGGTTAATTCATAATCAAGAAAGCATAAAAAGGCCCAAAATGGCAAAGAGGGCTTAGCATCATATTCTAATCTTGAAACAACTCATTACCAAGTGAAACTCATGCAAGTGTATGTGATGCACTTGGTGTGTTGAAAACCAATGCAAAGAACTAAAGAGCTATGATTATGTGCAACCCCTCAAGAAAGAATAATAGGCTTAAAAACTCACCATTAAGGGGTATAAGTCTCTACCTAGTCTAAGAATACTCAATTAACCAATGTTAAACAAAATCTACTCCTAAGCACATAAGCTCTTCTCCATGATAGTCAAATATGCAAAAGGTCATGACACACTCAACTTGAATTAATTTTCCTATTAAAGCTTGAACAAAATTCACTTATCACTTTCTCAATCAATTCTACAATCAACCAAACCAAAAAGGGCAGACATGCAAGAACAAAAATGATCACTTATGCGTTCTAGCTTAAAGATGCTAAAAAATGTTAAAAATTTTGACAATTTTAGCAGAAATAAGGGTCATCAGAACTCTACCCCCAACCTAAACTAAAAATTGTCCTCAATGTGAGAACCATGAAAACTAAGTGGGTACGTAGTGTGCAAAGTGAGCATAATGATGATGAGCTTAGAGATTAATCAATATAGAACATAGAAGTCAAGCATATATCCATTATTTAAGCCTCTTAAGGCATCATCTAATACAGCCCCCAATATAAAGTCTACAACACTCCAAACAGCAACTTATATATATGATGTACCAAACATGGAAGTACAAGACTAAATAAAAAGGGGAGAGGAAGGATATTACCTTAAGAACTTCCTTATTTGAAGAAAATAAAAGCAACTAAATAAGAGAAAAGGTTAAAAAGAAATTGAGAAAGAAATAAAATAAAAATAAGACAAGAGAAATAGTTAGTACAAAAGAAGAAATAAAAATGAAATAAAAGAAAATAAAAGGACGAAATCCAACTAAAAAGAATTAAGGAAATAAGAAAAAGAAAAATCTAATCTACTCTGTATAAATAAAATGAAGGAAAAGGCTTATACACAAACCCTCTTGAGCCCATACATACAGAAATGATTTACGAAATAAAATGTTCTCTTTAGAGCTATAAAGCACTGAAGGTGGATGCTTCTTGGCTGTAAAACACACAAAAGGATGAAGGGCAAAGTGAGGTTCATGAATCCTCAGATGTGGCCATAATACATACAAGGACATAGACATGCAAAGTGAGGTTCGTCAATCAGCCACTCGATGCCTAGAAAATCAACGTACTCTCCCCTAATGTCTATCACTCACAATTGGTGGGTCTAACTTAAGATGTGAGAGGTGTGCACTACTCTCAACCCCAGGTGTGTAGTAAAGTGAACTAAGGTCAACCGACTGAATGATGTGCTCCTCGGGTCTTGTGACATTCAAATGCTCATTTGGAGTCAAAGGACTCTTAATAAGGCCTAGGGTGTTTAGGGCGGGTTAAACATTAAGCCCTATAGTACGTAAGGATTGTATGTCACCCCGACTCTCGGTAGGTTGTAAAGAATTCTCCTGAATAGAAGAGTCCACAGGGAAATGAGAAAGATGCTCATCCTAACTATCATCCCTAATGTGATTGGAGCAAATGTCCCACTCAGTGTCTATGGTATCAAACTGTGCATCATTAGATTCACTATACCAATAATCCCAGGGCTCCTCAGATTGGCCCTCAATGAGTGGAACAAGGTTGAGACATTCAAATCCAAATAGTTAGGCTCCATGCATACACTACTTACGAAAGATGGATCATAAGGATCAAGTAAAATAGAGTATATGGGAAAGGGTCAGTGTGGTTTTCATGTATATGAGGTTCAAAACTAGGTTCAAGTCTTTCTCGTGACTTGGTGTGTTCATAGAAAAATTTAAGGAATGACTATGCCTGGTGTAACTCATGAGATATA
>QLOD02000013.1:18988989-19001150 GCA_003260245.2 Sideroxylon spinosum | reverse complement strand
AGTCAGACCACAATGTGGTAGCCGAAGTTCATCCTAGGATCCAACAGGAGGTTCCAGTGGGAGAGAGAGCACACACTCTGCAACCAGGAATTCCGCTGCCTACCACAGTGCATGTGAGAGCGATACTACAGGAGTTAGCCACAGCGGTAGCAGTATTGGTGGGAGGTGCTAGAACGGATCAGCAATCGCAATTATTGGTCAGCCCTAACAACCTAGAGAAATTTCGGAGGATAAAGCCTCCCACCTATGATGGTATAGCAGACACAAACATGGCTGAACGATTTTTTGATTAATGTGAGAAATAGGACTTGCCTCCCTTACTATTTTTTTTCCTCCTATTTTAAATCTTGTTCGTCCATCTCATCTAAGGCCTAAAAATACTTAGCCATAATGTGAACCCCATTATATTAGCTTTAATTACAGTTTCTTAAATTAAACCACAAAATGTGTCCCATTTTATTGGTTTTAGTTATAGTATCATTTTATTGACTTTATTTATCGTTAGTTCTTATCCACCTTTCGTAGCTCAGTTGGTTAGAGCACCCGTCTACTAAGTGGGAGTTCTTGAGTTTGACTTTCAACAAAAAAATTTTATTTAAATAATAAAAAAATTGACAATCTGAATTGTTTCACATGTCCACATCCTCTTGTTTGAAATTACAAGGCATATTCAGGATGAGGTGTTGTGGTGTATGCTATTTGCAGATGACATTGTTTTAGTAGTTGAGACGAGAGAATGAGTGAATGCTAAATTAGAATTGTGGCGGAAAATGTTAGAAACAAAAGAGTATAGGCTAAGTAGATGTAAAACGGAATATATGGAATACAAGTTTAGCCAAAGTAGAACAATTGGAATATAGAAGTAAGTTTGGGCACACAAACTTTAGGTACCTTGGATGTGTGGTGTAATAGGATGGAGGGACTGATACTGATGTATGGCATAGGATTCAGGCCAGGTGGACTAAATGGAGGAGTGGTTCGGGGGTCTTGTGTGATCGAAAAGTCCCCATCAAGGTGAAAGGAATGTATTATAAGGTGGTGGTAAGACCAACGTTGTTTTATGGATCAGAATATTGGGCAGTAAAGCATAATCATGTTTAAAAGATGACAGTTATGGAGATGAGAATGGTAAGATAGATGTGTGGGATCATAAGGAGAGGTAGGATTAGGAACGAGGAGATTAAGGGCAAAGTAGAAATAGCACCGATTGAAGATAAAATGAGAGAAAATCGTTTAATATAGTTCGGCCATGTTAGAAGACGTCTAATAGAGGCACCGGTTAAAAGATGTGAAAGCACGGAGATTGCCAGGATGATAGAATGAGAGAAAATTGTTTAATATGGTTCGGCCATGTTAGAAGGCGTCTAATGGAGGCATCTGTTAAAAGGTATAAAAGCATGAAGATTGCTAGGAGTAAGAGAGGAAAGAGAAACCGAAGAAAAATTAGAAAGAAATTATTAAAAATGGCATTGCCTTTATGGATTTAACGGAAGATATGGCTCTAAACAGATTTGATTGGCGTGATCAAATTCATATAGCAGACCCCACCTAGTGAGAAAAAGATTGATTTGTTTGGTTTTTATTTATCGTTAGTTCTTACATCTTTATTTATCTTTATTTGTTATTTTTATTTACATTTAGTTGTTATTTTTATTTATATTTAGTTTCTATTTTTTTATTTATCTTTATTTGCAATATTTCTATTTATCTTGAGTTTATAACAGAAGCCTCAACAATGGATTGAGAGAGGGGATCTGGTATAAATATAGTAAATTTTTAATTATTTTTATTTCTAAGAATATTTAAATTTTTAAAAAGGCAAGACTTAGGTGGGCCTATAATTTGGATTTGATGATGCATTAGAAGTAGCAGATATTTTGTATTTTAAACTTGAAATTTAATGGGCCGGATCTATAATATTTATTTAAGTTTATTAAAGGTTGTAAAGACCATAAGGCTTAAGATTTATTTGTCGGTTTGAGTTGGAGCGTTATTGCCTAGTTAGATGAGGCTTGGATATTATAGATTTATTATTAGTATTATTATTTGTTATTAAGAGTGCTCTAAGGTGATTGCGTGGCTTTGATTAGGGTTAAGAATAATTGATGTTTGTTGTTTGTGGCTCATTCAATCACCCTTAGGTCATGAGATCCAAGACGTGACACTCGCACGGGATAAGCCTCCCTGTGGTCTTCCTGTGACCTTCTCTCGACCTTTCTGTGACTTAGAGTGGGCTTCTTGCATGGTCGAAACACCAAAACCTACGAGCTTCTTGTGAGCTTCTCGTAAAGTAGTTAAACAAACTTGTTCCGTGTTTACAGGCTTCCAGGCTAACTCTGAGGCTTTTATAACTCATCTTGACTCAAGACTTTGACGTCTTAGCCTACACCCAAATCTGCATGTTACAAAACTCTGTTTTAAATATGGGTTTGCCAGTTTTACCATTTTATCCCTAACAATCTTCCCATTTAGCAATTCCATGTCAAAATACTTAAATGAACTTACGTGGATACAAAAACTTGACTTAATCATTACAAGTGTAAAGCGTACAAGACAAATAAGCCTCAGAATATTTCAATGCGAAGTGTGTTGTGGTTGTTCACATATCAATCTTTAAAGGGCTTGTAATGCTATACACTGAATCAAGCTGATCAAGGCATCATATAGAAAAATAATAAATAAAATATTAAAAATAATGAAATATTAATCAACTACCCTCCCTATTAATTAAGGTATTCTCCCGCTTTTGACATGAATTGGCTAAAAATGAGGTATTGCTTTGTAATCTTGATCAATTCATTCAAAGTTCTATTTCTCCAAACACAACCATAAATAAAGTTTGAATTATTCACCATACGTAAATAGTAATGAATAAGAACTTCAGGAGTCACCTCACTATTTATGCCATGAGTTGTTAAAATAAGTCATACCAATGGGCGAATACCTATGATGTGTGTGCATGGACGTCTAAGGACAACATGATTAACATCTTTCACATGAACATAAGAAGTTCAAAATGCTCTTGTTGGACCATGAATGAATGGAGAGATGAAATATTTGTACTTTTCAACTTATATGTCTTCCATTTTTTATTTTTAACTTTTCACTAGTTTTTTTTTTAAATTTTATTTTTGTTCCAGCAAGCTTTTGAACTTTTTTTTTTAGCTTGTACTACATTACTTGGTGGGTTTCACACATTTGTGGATAGGTAGACATTTTCTTAAATCGTCTAAATCCAGAAGGTAGTTATTTTGTTAACAACCGTATCTTAGTATAGGTTACTAACAAATGTTATTGAAATTAGATACCATAACGACCTTAAAAAGCATTGATGTCCAAGTTTGACTAGGTAGATCCCAGACATGGTGTCAAATTAGATGAATCAATTCATACTGGTCAACTACAATAATCTTATGTACAAGGATGACTGGATCAATGATGAACCATACATTTAACATCATATGCTGAACATGTTTATTTCATCACAGGCCCCGTAGATCCAAATTGACATGTTGCAATGAAAATTCAAGAAAAAGGGTATTTGAGATTGATAGCGACTCTCCAGAGGTAAAAGGGTACCCCTGGTAGGAACTAAGTAATAACTTCGTGCCAGCTCATGAACAGGAAGCTGATTGGGCTAAGGAGACGGTTGAAGGAAATATAGTAGAATTTCAAGTTGCATGATATACTTCAATAATACAGTACGTTCGCTTTTGAATTCGTAGGATAATTTGCATGTATAAATGTCAATAAAATACATACATTAAATATTATTTTTACGCTAATGCATATTTCACTATGTACATAGTATTAGATGGTGCATGGTAGGAAGAGAGATACTTCATTTACTATGGGAGAGCAACTACGGTTGACCTGTGCATGTGCTACAACTGTAATTGCAACTGCAGGGGATAAGGAACCATATATCGATCCAGACGCAACTCAGCCCCCTGACAATACTCAGCCTTAGATGGATTTTGATTCTACACAGGCCCCCAAGCCCACTCACCCCGATACCACATAGGTTACCAAGGCTTCTCAGCCCCAACCATATCTACCTCCACACCCATCTCGCAGACCCCACAGCCACCGGCTCCTGTTCTTACCACCAGCTGGGGCCCTACCATTACCCTTCACCGACACAGCCCTCTCACACTAGCATCGGTGTCTTTTATGTCCCCATTTGGTTCTCCCTGCTCACTTTTACGAGATTCCCTCACCATGACTACTATAACTTTATCCCCCCTTCCCCAATCAACTTCACCAGGCCCCTTTTGCCTACCATCAGTTGCGAGCGTGTCTCCACGTCTATGTCCTGCTATTCCTCGACATCACCCACTATCGGATGCCTGCCCTTGAGACTGGCATGGTGTTTGCCTTAGGTATATAACTTTTAGACATACACAGAGCTGAACCAGTTTACATCATACGAAATTTCATTTTTTTACATTATGAACTCTGAAATTATGATAAATGATTATAGGATTCACTAGTACCACAACAGCCTCTCATCTTACGGGATGTCCTACCGCCCCTATATGAGGTTAGGGTAGCCGCTAGCCTCTTCAAGTTGAGTTCAGGAGCTACCACCATCCGATGGGGAGGTTAGGCAATAGCCTGACTAGGCAGTTGGGATTGAGGATCCGCAATGGACGTATTGTCTCCTTGTCTCTCATGGACTGGGCGACCATGCCCACAGAGACATTGGACTATATTTGGCGAGAGGTTATAGTAAGAAGACTTAATACATTTTAGTTTAAATTTGTTTGTGTGCACTATGGTCCGCTAGCATAACTTTCATAACTAAAATAGGAGAATACGGTTGATTGTCCTCCTCAGTTCTAGCCTATCTATATGGCTAAGTGCCGAAAGATGTGAAAGGACCATAAGCGTGCAGTTAAGAGGAATTATTTCACACCATTCAAGGGAGTTCTGAACATCTTTCAATAGTGTCTCCCTTGTATGCTTCTGGAGTCGAGGCCATACCTCGTCTCCTACTGGTCTATTGTTGTAGCATAGGTATAACATTGGTAGAACTTCTAAATTTACTACATGGGTTTATATTATGATCTATTAATAAACTTTACGAACACGAGCTAAGTCGGCGATAAACTCAGCGAATCAAGCCAACCTTGGCCTACCGCACACGATTGGAGGAAGGCATATACAGGACATACTACATGAGGTATATGGTACAATTTAATCGATCAAATTTACTTTTTTCATATTGTTTATTTTTCTTGATTAATATTTGTTACATTATATATAAATAATTTTGTTTATTTTTTGTGCAGATGTAGACGAAGGGGACCCCGATTGGTCGGCTTCACAGATTCGAGAGGATACACAATACTCGACACCTCGACGTGTGTACCATCATTGAGTAGGTCCAGGCATGGCTAACCGACCTACTGGAGGCTGAGCAAGACTTGTTGGAGAGTTGCAATGCCATCTTACCCGAGATGGTAGGATGGGATGGGCACAGCTACATACACTGCATGGACAGTGACATACCTCAGTCCGTGATTCGACGGGCCGCAGTAGCTAAGGGTGTAAGTGGGTCTGGTCAGACCTAACTTGCCTCTTGACCCGGGGTTGACTCGACCCGCTAGTGACCCCCCAACTTTCTTTTAGGTTAAGTCGGACCAGGGTCATCAATCCCCATCCATGGACCTACCCCAGTTGACCAAGTCTATTTTTTAATATTTTATTAATATTTTTTATTTTTAAAGTAAATAAATACAAAATAAAACTCAAACAAACACAATAAAATATTTATTGACAAAAACTATAATTTATTAAACAACAAGCAATTATATAATTAACATTAAATTAAAAATTATAAATGTAGAATTATAATTAAAAAAAACAAATGATATAGTAATAAAATAGGTGCATCATTTTACGCTTTATACATTTCAACTAGGTTGGCACCTATAAGAGTGATTATCATTTGTAAATATTACTCTATCTATATATCATTATCATTCATCACTAGCTCCACTAGTGCGTTTTTCTCTTTTGCCCACATACATTACATCAAAGCCAAGGATAAGTTGCTCTTTTTCAGTATTTTCTTGTTGTATATTTTCATAAAGCTACCAATCTCGTAAAAACACATTTAGGCCTTTATTGTCGAAAAGGTTAATCGACTTCTAAATTGACTAATAACACACCCACTTATGCAAAACGCTTTTTCGGATACTACGGTAGAAATTGGAATGCAAAGATATTATGGACTAAAGCTGAAAGGACTAGAAACTTAGATTGTTGTCCATTCAGCCAGTCTAAAAGATTAAAGTTATCCCCATGTTCTATCAGAGGTGTACCTAGATAACGTTACAAGTCGGATGAAGTTGAACTGCATCTCACTGATGAATCTATTTGTTGAGATTTCATTCTTCTGCAAATGAAGATATTGCCAAAATCACGGTGACAAGATGCCATTGAGGCGGGGGTTATTTAGGCGGTTGTACGATCGATTAATATCATACTTATCCATTACAACTTGCATTTACTCTTTAATATTATTTAATTGTTTCTGGGCACTTTTAGAGCCATATATCATCTCTAATAATTGAAAAAAAAAGATCTTCTTTATATATAGGATCTAAAATAGTGGCAATACCAAAATGTATAGAAGTAGATTTAAATATTTATCGAAATTTTCCTTCATTGTAACAATCGTAGTTGTATAATATTTTTGTACAATATATTTTTTGAAAATTTCATCAATTACCTCCAATTGATGAATAATAGTAGAAGAGGTAAGATCATAAATCCCACAAAATATTTTAATAGCAATATCAAAAACATGTAAAATAATTTTATAAAAAGATTACATTTGCCCAATCAATGGGCTCAGTTGGGTCTAAACGAATAGATTGATTATTTAAAATAAATAGATTAATTGCTTTTTGATATTTAACATAACATAGGTTGAATTCCATCTAATATTAATTTCTATAGATAATCTCCTAGGTGTTAAATTATTTTGACTACATACGGCGGAAAATAAACAAATTCTTTTTGGAGAACTCATAGTACATACTAAAGCTCGTTTTATTTTAATCATAGAGGATTCATAAATATTAAATTAATGATATGGATAGAACAACGCCTATGAATTAATAGACCCTTTGTAGGCAAAGTATTAAATAAATAATTAAAACAAACATCATTATATGAAGCATTATCTAAAGTAATAGAAAATATTTTTCAACATAATTTTCATGATACAAGTTCATTAAAATAAGTCCCCCAACACACAATCCACTGAACGGTTGTTCAACTAATTTAGATGAAATAATACGTTTATTTAATTTTTAATTTTTGTCAATATAATGTGCAGTTATACAAATATAGTCAATATCTTGGCAAGACTTCCACATATCGGAGTCAAGCAAACATTTCCCTTAAAACTATCAAAATAAGTTTTTAATTCATCTATTTTTGTTTTAAAATCTCATAAAACTTTATTTTTTGAAGTATTTCTTGATAATTCGTGATATCATGATGTAAAACTATCACGAATAAATTCTTCAAATTTTGGATTTTCACTCATTGTTAAAGGTTGTTCATTTTAACAATAAATCTAATTAAATTATTTTTTGTTCTTATGGGTTTGTAAGAAAAACCTTTTAAATTACCCCATTCATTACCGGATTGAATTTGCATAGCATGTGGAACATATTGATCAATTATAGAATTAATGCAAGGATCATATCGATACTTTCTATTTAAATGTCTTTTTAGATGATTAGTTTCAGAAATAGTTCTACCATCTAATAAGTCTCCACAAATATTGTATTTAGCCATATAGATTCCATCATTGCGTAGAATTCTAGTTAAAAAAGTCTCACGCTTTTGAAAAGGCACATTATTGGCCGTGCCGCTATGATGATGCACCAATATCACCACTTGTGCTAGCAGGTATTAGTATTGTTATTGGTGGTGGTTATGCAAATTGTTCTATTTATTCTTAAAGGGGAAAAATATTGAGTCTCTACCGTCCAAATCAAAAAAAAAAAATGGGAATTCCTAGAATCCATTTGAAAAAAATAATTTGGTTAAAAAATTAAAATATGCAAATTAAAATAAAGAATGCACCTACGCAAATTAAAAAAATTAAACACTAATTTGGAATAATTTGAAACTTTGAAGAACTTGATCTTTAAATCTTGACTTCAAATTTGACAGAATTGTATGGTCTTGAGCAAAATTGAAGAATACTTAAGAGCTGCTAGCTTGGTAATGGTAGTATAGAAATTTGAGAGAGAATTAGAGTTTTTCAGGTGTTGGATAAAATAGGTTAGGGCATATTTATAATGGAAACTTAGAGGGGTTTTGTAATAATTTTTAGGGGAGCTTTGTAATTATAAAAAAAAAATTTGTTGTTGGTAGCCCCAATGGTTCTCTGCCACTACCAGGCTACAGCTGCCAACCAACAGACCAAAAGGAAAAGAAATAAATAAAAAATAACCAACAGTCTAAAGGTAAAAAAAGTAAAATAAAATAAACCCCCCCACCAAATGGCCATCAAGACAGAAGAGGGTCGTGGGGCTTGAGCAAGGGGTGGGGCAGGTCGACCCAAGCCCGAACCCGGGGGAGCAGAGTTAGCTAGACGAATGGTCGAACGAGGTGAGCCAGAGTAAATCACAGGTCGGGTGTTGGGCCGACCGATCCCTGTTGCATTCCTAGCCGCAGTTGTCTTATCTACTATCACCCAGAGGCACACGGATGAGGAGGTCAAGGCCCTTATCACTGCTCGGCTGGACACCTTTCGAGTGGACTTGTGAGAACAACTGTAGGCCGAGATGCAAGTAGAGGTGCATGCGTTGCTTAGAGAAGAGGTCTAAGATGTGGTCCTTGATGAGTTTTGTACCGAGATAGTGTAACGTATAGACCGTATGTGTGACGAGTTGCATGTGGAGTTTCATGAGTCTCGATAGTCCACTTAAGTAATGTATTAACTAGTAACCCAACGTTACATGACTAAACAGAATGATAGTCTTAAGTCCATTAAATGATATTTCCTTGAATGATATTCCCCTTCCAAATACAGGACACCCATGATCGCACTGGGCCATACCAGCCTCCAGGATGTTTAGACAATCATGATTGGGCATACATTAAATATTATTCATTTTAATTGCATTAGTACATTTTTAATGTTAAAATGTAGTATTCTTTATTAACGAGTTTAATTGACTGAAGTTTGTAAGTAAAACATTGTAACTTAGACTTAAAACTTGGGCGTTGAGTACTCAAACTGAGCAAACGACGTCTGTTTCGAACTTTACCCGACAAGGAGTGAGAGTAAGTGATTTAGGACATGCAGGAATGAATTGAGTGCCAATCCAAACTATGAATCACTTAGAATGGCCTAGGAATTTTGTAAGTGAAACGTTGTAACTTAGAACTTAGGTGTTAAGTGCTCAAATTAAGCACACAGCATCCGTTTCGAACGGAGCTCGATAGGAAGCGAGCTTAAGCCATTTAGGACTTGCAAGAACGTACCGAGCACCAATCTAGGCTACAGATTGTCGGAATGAACCGGGAATTTATAAGGGAAACGTGAGATTTAGAATTTAGAACTTGGGCATCTAGTGCTCAAATCGAGCAAACGGTGTCCGTTTTGAACGTAACTTGACGGGGGAGTAAGAGTAAGGCACTTAGGACTTGCAGGAATGGATCAAGTGCCAATCTGAGCGACAAGTCGCTCGAAATGGCCTCAGAAAATTTGTAAGTAAAACATTATAGCTTAGAACTTAGAGCTTAGGTGTTGAATGCTCAAACCAAATAAACGACATCTTTTTTTAACGTAGTTTGACTAGGAATGACCTTAAGCTATTTAGGACTTGCAAGAACAAACCGAGTGCCAATCCAAGCCACAGATCACTCAGAATATCCTCGGAAAGTTTGTAACTGAAACGTTGTAACTTAGAACGTAGAACTTGGGCATTGGGTGCTCAAACTAAGCAAATGGCATCCGTTTTAAATGTAGCTTGACGGGGAGCAAGCTTAAGCCATTTATGACTTGTAGGAACGAACCAGATGCCAATTTGAGCTACGGATCGCTCGGATTGGCCCCTAATATTTTATAAGTGAAACGTGAACTGAAAGTTCTAATTGCTAATTTTGTTTATGATATTAATTTACAACTTTTATAAATCTATTTCAGGTTTGATGAGTTCGCTTGTGATTTTGACTATGACCATCACTTGAATACTTTTTGTTTTAATTTTTAAAATTAAAGATAATGTAGAAATTATAAACATTGTTTATTTTATATAATTATATTTATATTTTCGTTGCATTACATTATTCATGTTGTGATATATTTGAATATACAAGTATCGTCAACGTAAATGTTTTATTGTATCAATGTACATGTTATAACAAAAACAAACAGTTTTATGTTGAAAAAATAGAAGAGACAGACAACCAGCTTGAGACTGTCGAGAAAAGGCTTGCACCCTCTTTAATTGGCAACTGGTTTAGGAGGTCGAGCGATTAGACGACCACCAAAAGAGGTTGTATATTCTCTTTCTCGACCTAGGTTTCAACAACCGCCCAATAACAGTCGAAAAGTAGTCGGCAATAGATTAGACAATCATCTCGAGAGTTTTACACTATTGCCTGAGGCGGCCAAGAAAACCCCCCTTCCCAGCAACGTAACAAGCACAAAGACGAGTCAATGGTATTACAAGTTTTCTACCACTAAACTAAGTTGTAACTTTTACATATTTATTTTAACTATACATGTTATTTATATGTAATTCTTATTATTTTAAATTAATTACAAGATAATATCCATAATAAAATTAAAATATATTTAACTCAGTGGATATGTATTTATATATTTATGTATCTATGGTTAGTGTTATTTTACAAAAAAAAAAAAAAAAAGGACGTCTAGATATACTTTTACAATACTTTAATAAACACTCTAATTAAGCTGTTGATATTATATATATTTTTTTTTAAAAAAATCATTCTGTGTGACCATGTGAATGATAGTGCATAATAGGGGAAATGGATAGTTATGGCAATAGAGATTAGTGGGGATAGCGACGATTAAGTAGTGATTACTATTTAATTTTTATAGATAATTTTTTTTCTTTGCGGTATAGAGTGGAAGTGAATGAAAATGTGAGATTAATTATTATATGAGATAGAACCTTCCACTTCTTATAAGCAAACAAAATGTGGTAATAAAATTATTACATGTGAAAATAAACATATCATTCATTGTTCCGCAGTACCAAATCAACATCGGGTGATTCTCTTAGTCCGGTAAGTTGGAATTTTTTAGTATTAGTGAGTTGGAATTTATTTCTTTAGCAGAAATTTTACTTTTTTGAAGTTAAATTTAATAAAAAAACTGGAAATGGGATAAGTTGACGGGTTAGCCAATTTTTGCAATAAAGTATTTTTATTTAAGCGGTGTTTAGTTTATTAAAAAATATCCAAAATTTTTTAATTTTTATCAATTTTTTTAAATTTTTTTAATTAAATTTTAATACGTATCATTTTTACATTAATTTTTTATTTTTTTTAAGCCATTCAAACACCAACTTATTATCTCTTCAAGTTTATTTTAATTAAAAATATAAAAAATTAGAGATGAATATATTAATAAGTTGTAGACTTGTAATAACAGTCTTTAGTTTTTTTACACGAAATCCAACGAATTCTAAAGGGTAAAGTAGGCGAATCAAGCATATGAGTAAATTTGTTCATTAAGTATGACATAATCTACAAGTTAATTTGACTACGTTTAACTCAATATATATATATATAGAGAGAGAGAGAGAGATGGAAATTTAAAAATAAGGGCTATAATCAACCATGGATCACTTGACACGGGTGGTGCCACATCAATGATACTGAGTCCTCGTTTATGTGACCTGCTTAAAGTAAGTATGAAGATATTCTTAGTAGGGATAGGAATTTAATATTATTCCCGAACGAAGACAGATATGGTAATTTCTATCCATCCTATTCTGTACTCGTTTATATGCCTACCTGTATAATTAACCATATTTATCAAATAATTTATGTTAATATATAATATTATTTAATCTAAAATATTTATGATATTTGTTTTCAATAACATTATATAGCATATTTGATTTAAATATATATATATATATATA
>QLOD02000013.1:18962376-18972779 GCA_003260245.2 Sideroxylon spinosum | reverse complement strand
CTCGCATAAGCTCCTTGTTCCCAACCATACTAAGCCTTTTGCTCCGCCTACTGATCCTGCACCTAAAACTGGTTCTTCTGAGTCCACTAAGGATATTTTGTCTCCTAATTCACCACTTCCTCGTTGCTTATCACGATTAAGAGAGTTTTCTAGATATTTTATCTCCTAATTCACCACCTCCTCGTTGCTTATCACGAGTAAGAGAGTTTTCTATTGATCTTCATGATTACCATTATTTTTCTAATCTACTTTGCCATCACAAGTCTCGGTCTTTTTGGGAGGCTTGTATTAACTTTATCTAACAACAAACAATGACAAAAGAACTACAGGCTCTAGAAAAGTCCCATACTTAGGATTTGGTTGATCTCCCTCCTACAAAGAATGCTATTGGCAATTAGTGGGTCTACAAAATTAAGACTTGCCTTGATAGTGTTGTAGAGCATCATAAAGTTTGACTAGTTATAGGGGGTTTATACAAGAATATTCTATTCACTATAAAGAGAATTGCTCCTATTGCTCAGCTCACTTCCATACATAACTTAATTGCATTTGTAGTAGCTCGTAAATAGTAACTTTCATAAATGGATGTCAAAAATACCTTTTTCTTAATAGTGATCTCACTAAGGAAGTGTTTATGCATCCTCCACTGGGTATTCTAACCCCTAACATCAAGTCTGCAAGCTTAACCATGCCCTTTATAGTTTGAATAGTCTCCCCGAACTTCGTTTGCTCCTCGTTCCACTCATTATGTTGCTGTGCCTCATATCTTATTACATCAAGAGGACCTTATTTCATGGCCTTCACTACTCTATTTATTATTCTTTGGAGTTTTGTGTGTATTCTAATGCCAATTGGGCTGGCGATCTTATTGATAATTAGTCTACCATTGTTTTATGTTTCTTCGTAGTAAGAATTAGACTCTAGTTGCTCGCTCAAGCATAGAAGTCGAATATCGTGGTCTTGCAGACACTACTCAGAAACTTCTTTCGCTTTGTAGACTTTTCATTGATTTGGGTGTTTCTTTCCCCGGTGCTATCACTATTTATTATGACAATCATAGTACTATCCAAATTGCTCATAATGATGTCTTTCATTATGCACCAAACATATTGAACTCGACTGTCACTTATTCCACCAGCATGTTACTTGTGGTACCGTTTATCTTCAAGCAATCTCTTCTACAGACTAGACAACAAACATCTTTAATAAGGCTTATCCTCCGAGACATTTTTGTTGATCTAGTTTCCAAAATCCAGCTGGTTAATACATTACTACCTTAAGTTTGAGGGAGAATGGTAATGTATATCTATAATTCTAATACATATCATATGATTAAGGGTTTGAATAGGCTTGTAGAAGTAGAATTTATGTTTTCCTTTATTCCTACTTTGTAACTTTATAAATAGGGTTGATTATTTCATAGCTAATACATGATTTTCCCAGCAGTCTTTTTTATTCTTTCTTCCACTTTAACACTAAGTTAATAGGAAAAAATAAAAAATAAAATAAAATAAACTAGAACATTTTTCAATATTATTAAAAAACTATAATATTAATATGCAATGCACAAAAAATCCTAAAAAAATATATAATACAAAAAGTGAGATGAGAAAAGTAACTTTCTAAGAGTAATTCTTCAAAATACTTCTTTCATCTCAAGCTCAAACTTGATCATTCCATTGGCGGAAATGGGAGAAAGTTGCAAAAACTAAACAGGATGATAATTGTTAGGGGAATCTTTCAAAAGAAAATATTTTTGTATGAAAGATTATGACCATTCACATTCTATCATAAGCCAATGATCCTTATTGATCATCCCAATTGATAATTTAACGTGTGATGCATATTAGTTTCTATACATATTAGTTTTGTAAGGTTAAATATCTCATTTAAATTAATTGGCATAATTAATGTCTGATGGTTGATTTTTTTTTTTTTTTCAAAGGTCTTTGAAAAATGTGTATAGAGTAAAAATCAAGTTAAAAAAATACTCCTTAACTTATGTTCTTACCGTATATGTTAGCATTTGTCATTAAGTTGATGAAAATTTAAAACTCATATTTATTATCATTTTAAGTTTTTAAATATTCTCATTCAAAATAACTTTTACCACTTTTTTTCTCATGAAATCTCACCCTTTTAATTATTTTAATAATAATTTTAACTCCAATTTTCTTACATGGTTTGAACACATTTTAATTTTAATCAATTTGGTAAAAAAATTTACTAATTAGCAGAAACATTTATTAGATAATTACTTTCAAAAATTGAATTTTATATATTCACCTTTTAGCTATAATGATCGATTTAATAATAAATTTTTAATAATTGTTTTAAAAATAAATTTTACTAATTGATTTACTAATTAATGAAATATGAGTAATTTGAATAAGTAGTCCTAAAATTTGAATTGTATATATATCTATTATTTAGTCATGAAAATTAAATTAGTAAAAACATTTACTAATTATCGGAACTATTAGTTTAGATGATTAACTCTAAAATTTGAAATTTTTATTTTTATCTTTTAGTTATGAAAATCGATGTAATAATAAATTTACTAGTTAATTAGTTCAAAATTAGAATTCTATAGACTTTTTTCTTGCTAAGAAAATTAATGTACTTACTAATTTTGCTATTTAATTTAATGTTTAGTTAAAAATAATTTACTAATTAAAGATTACTCCAAATTAATCAATGCATGAACTCTGAAAGGGTATTTTAATTAATTATTACATTTATGTCATTCATATTTTTAATGTAATATCTATAATATATCATATGTGAGTGTATATGTTTATTTATATTATAAGAAGATAGAAAATTTAAATTTGAAATTAATTTAAACCATATAATGTTAATTTAAAGGTCAACGAACAAGAATGTCTAAAGACTTAAGGAATAATAATTATGAGTATTAAATCTTTATACACTTAATGAGGATAAATTCTAATGTGGATAAAATTCTAACATGGACAAAATTCTAACATATAAAAAGTGCATTAAATATTTATAAGTTTTAAATCTTCACAAACTTAATGAAATAAAATAGTAAACATATAAAGAGAACGTTAAATATAGAATTAACAACATTTACTATGGCATTATCATAACCTTATTTTTAACATATTATATGTGTGTGTATATATTTATTTATATTATAAGAAGATAAAAAAAAATTAAAATTAGTTCAAAGTTGAAATTATTATTATTATAAAAATTAAAAAGGCCAGATATCATTGTGCAAAAAAAAAATGAGAAAAGAACATAAATGTTAGAAATAACAAGGGAGCTGGATCGCAAAGCCTTTCAAAAGAAGACATTAACACCATCAACACTTTCTAGTACACAACACAGTTACGTTATCAACAATACCAAATTCCCAAGGTTTGGTTAGGGTGAAAGCGTTGGCACAGATAACGCCTCCGTGAAAGCATTATGTCACAGCTTTTGAACTTATTTTGATTAATAAGTCCATTTTGGACCTATTCTGGTATTTATTGCCTTAACTCTTATCTCTCGAGGTTAGAAAAACAAAAACACAAAAACCTCACGTGCGAGCGAGCGAGACTTCAATCCACTGACCGAAGTAAAACCAAAATGAGCCATTCAGAAAAGAGAAACGTACACAGACAACTAACATTACCACGAAGAAACGGGAAATACAGCAGCATCCACTAACAATTATACAGGAATTTATTGAGGCAGAATAATGTCTGATCGTTGGGACATCATAAGCGAAAGAAAGAAGAAACGAGAACGTGAAACAGCTCCAAGAAAGAACAAGGTACCCTCTCTACAAGAACTTCTCTATGCTGGTGGTCAAAGTTGACTTGGGAACAGCACCGATAACTGCATCTTTCTTCTCTCCATTCTTGAAGATCATGACAGTCGGAATGCTACGGATCCCATATTGGGTTGCAATTGAAGGACTCTCATCAGTGTTCACCTTGTAGCATTTGAGCTTCCCAGCATATTGCTTTGCCAATTCATCTATAACAGGGTGGATCATCCGGCATGGCCCACACCATGGAGCCCAGAATTCAACCAGAACTGCGGAATCAGACTCGAGGACAAGTGACTGCCAGCTTGCACCATTGACAGAAGCCACTGCAATTGTAAAGGAATAAAGCAGTTGGGTTCCTTATGCCGAGATGGAAATGAAACCAGGACGGCAAATTATAGCTTTGTAAGAATGAGGAACACTCGATTACATACATCCCATGGAAAACAATCTAAACACCAAATATGAGATGTCACAAGGTAAGTCCTGAATTGTATGACTAACGCTTGTTAAAAATATTTAAGAAAGATGGCATGCATACAAAATAGATTAGAAACATGCATATGCTGGCAGTTTTGTAGCTGAAAATCAAAGTACTTGCTTGATTTGAAACATAAAGTACCAACAAACACCCATTAGCACTTACTCAGGGACTACTACAAGCTAACTTTCCAATATTGTTGTTCGATGACAGAATTAACAGAAATTGATAAAAAGTAATCAAACTGACATAGACATACAAATAAGATCCTAGGATAGTTGGATCACCAAAAACCCAAGAAAACTTGTAAAAACTGGTGAGTCCAACGACATGACAACTAGAGTGATGAAAACCATGATGGGCATTTCTATTTCAAATATTCCTGACAAGAATGCAATATGAATCAGATGTGCTAATTTAGGAATTGAGGATTTTTGGAGAAATAATTTTGTTTACTTTTCCTCGGATAAATATATTTAGTTTCTTATATAGTGAGATTTTTATTTTATTTTATTTTTATTTCAGCCCTAGCCTATAAAAAGGTTAGGAATTGTAAGATATTGACAGTTTTCATTATTGATTGAATACAAAATTTTCTGAGATTTTATTTTCTCTAACTTTTCATTGAAAGATTAGGGTTTATTCACTTCCGATTGCATTAGGGATGCAGACGTGACTACAAATAAGTTTTTAGGATAGTTAGATAACCAAAAGCCGAAGAAAACTCATAGAAATTGGTGGGCCAAAGACGTCACAACTAGGGTGATGATGACCATGTTGGGCATTTCTATTTCAAATATTTCTGGCAACAATGCAATATGAGTCGTGCTAATTTAGGAATTAAGGACTTTTGGAGAGAGAATTTTATTTACCTTTCCTTAGAATTTTATTTAGTTTTCTTAGATAGTGAGATTTTTATTTTATTTCCTTTTATTTCAGCCCTATCCTATATAAGAGTTGAGAAATTGTAAGAAATTAGAGCTTTCATTATTGATTGAATACAAAATTCTCTGAGATTTTATTTTCTCTCAAGCTTTCACCTGAAAGATTAGAGTTTATACGCTTTCAATTGCATGGAGTGGTATCAAAGTAAAGTTTCCCCTAATCTAATGGTGCAGAGATAATACTGGCGGTTACGCAAATGCTAATGAGATACAGCGGATGCGCAATGAGGTGGCAGCGATGTCTGCTTATCTTGAAAACCTAATAAAGATGCTAAGACGCGATGGAAGGCGTGCAAGAGATATTTCTCACGGTCGGCCCCAAAACCTTGCAGCTAAACCTTGCAGCTAGTACTATTATTGCTTCTCGTCATCAATCGATCAATAGGGGAAATGTGGAGTTTGAAACTTTTGAGTTGGCTTACGCAAGTGTAAGAAGGGGGCAACAACAGAACTACGGTCATTAGTCTGATTTCTAGCTGAAAGATGATATGCCTTATTTTGATGGATTCCTAGATATTGAAGGATTTCTAGATTGGGTTGCTGAATTTGAAAAGTACTTTGATTTAGCATCTATCCCTGAAGACAAAAAGGTGAAATATGTTGTAGTTCAACTTAGGAGAGATGCTTCGTCATATTGGGATCGTTTACAAGAGAACCATAAGCGTGAAAGGAAAAATAAAATCAAATCATAGAGCAAGATCAAGAAGATGCCAAGAAATCGATTTTTACCTCCTGATTATGAGTCCCAATTATGAGCAATATTTTTTTCCAACAGCATTAACAATGTTCACAAAAATGACAGAACTGTAGGCGAATATACTCCTAAATTCTACAAGTTCGCAGAACGGATCGATCTGACAGAATCCGAACCAACTTTGCAGCAAGATATTGAGAAGACTAAGATGGAAGAGATAATTGTGGAGTTTTCAACAAATTGTGATATATTTAAAGAAGATATTGAGGTGAAAGAGGATTTTATTTTTGTGAATAATATTTTTTAACACAGTTATAATTTAGATCAATTATTTTTTGAAGAAAACAAAATTACAATCGGTGTTGAATAGAAGAAGATTAGAAATTCTAGAATATTAGGATTTATTAATCCTTTTGTGATGAGTACTATAACTTGGAATAATTGTTCGATTATGAAGTTAGTGAGTTCATCAATCTTCAAAAAATGAGAACCAAAGATAAAAGTACACTGAAATTTACTAATTTTATTAGGGTGGATAAGTATTATGTTAAGAAAGTATGGGTTAATATAATTGAATTTTTCAACCGTGAAGAACTACTTGAAAAATTGTTAGCGGAAAATAGAATTAGTTCACTATTGCAAGTGAAGATGAAAATTATTCCCAAGTTAAAATTATATATAGTTTTGTTAGCAACAAAAATTGCATTGAAAGTACTTGCTCGTGATAGCCCTCCATATTTGTTTTTATTTTACCTTACATAACGCGAAGACGAATTATTTTTTAGGAGGAGAATGACATAATTGTGACTACAAATAAGTACCTAGGACAATTGGATCGCCAGAAGCCCAAGAAGACTTGTACAACTTGGTGGGAGCAGATGAAGTGGCAACTAGGGTGATGGGGACCATGATGGGCATTTCTATTTCAAATATTCTTGATAAGAATGCAACATAAATCGGATGTACTAATTTACGAATTGAGAATTTTTTGAGAGAGAATTTTATTTACTTTTCCTTAGATAATTTCATTTAGTTATCTTAGATAGTGAGATTTTTATTTTATTTTATTTCAGCTCTAACCTATATAAAGGTTAGGAATTGTAAGATATTATCAGTTTTCATTATTAATTGAATATAGAATTTTTGAGATTTTATTTTCTCTAAATTTCACCTGAAAGATTAGGATTTACCACTTCCAGTTGCGTCACAAACTCAACAAGTTCGAGGCTTTGTACCTGGTCACCACTATTGATTAATTGGTAACAGATCCCTATAACAATGAGAAGCCCAATTGGATGTTTACTCTCAAACATGCCAAGGGGAATGGTGATATTTTCACCTTTCTTCTTTGACAGGGTTTCACATGGTGGATCTATGTTGAGAGTGCTACTTTCTGAGATGATTTTAGGGTACTTGGTGATATCTCCAAGGTAAACGATTATAGATTGTCTCCCCCAACCCCCACCCCCCAAAACCAAAAAAAAAAAAAAAAAAAAAAAAAAAAAAAGTTATTATTTTACTGTATTTTCAGGTTTACTGAAAGTAGATACAACTGTGCTAGGATCCATGCTGTCTAATTTGTACTTACAAGGTATGCAAGCTACTAAAATTTGAGACTCACAAGATGGAGAATGGAAGCACAGACTGATGATATTTTGACTACGTTAGTTTGCACATTTGACCAATCCATGTCTACCTACAAACCAAATTTCCGGTGGAGAAAAACCAAGAAACATTTTTGGTGAAAAGAAATCATGGTCCTCCAGGTCGAGATGCTACTATGACAGTTAGACCATACAACTTATTTTAACAAAAACCTTTAACACACAAACTATATACGTGCACTCTTGATCAGCTCTCCCTCTTGCTATTGGTATCCTAGGGTAGAACATACATTTGTAATGTTTCCGAAAAATTTTAGGGTTCTTTATAGGAGATGGGGGCCCTGAAGTTGGCTGATGTGAAGACTGATCTGACGGCTCAAGGTCAAAACATAAATTTGCATTTTAATTGTCAAATAAGCCTTCGCATGCATCCAACAACTGATGTTGCAACTAAAATGCGATATCAGAACCTGAATTTGAAATCTAACTTCAAAGCATGCGGATCCTTCCAGAGCTTACAAACAGGCTGCACTCCGGTAGCCGCAGTAGAGATTGCAACACTCTCTCTTCTGTTCTATTTTCTCTAGGATCTTCATATGTGCCTCTTTCTTCACTACCATCGCTGACTAGAGGGGAAATTAATACAGGAATCTAAATAAATGATGCAGCAATAGCACCCAACAGACAATGAATATGGCCACCAATTACAGCATTCTTTACCAAAGGGTACCACTCCAATTACAGCTCTGGTTTTTAACATCTCAAATACTTCAATTAGTTCAGTTACCATGCACATAATTATCCCTTCAAATCATAACCACCAAGACGGAGCCAAGATTGTTAGATGAGTTGGCCAAAATGCCTAAACCTACAAAAAGCATAATAATTACAGTGAATATTAAAACTTTTAACTATAAAATATAAGACATCTACAATAATTCTAGCAGTTGTGGGGGACAAGGCCCCCATAGTCCATTGTCCCCGCAGCTCTTTCCCTCCGCTGACAACCACAATGTCTGTCAACAAAGTTCATTAGCATCTTACTGCAACGTCTTCTATCCTAATAATCTCAAGCAATAACTACCAGTATGCATGGATAGTGAGAAAGCAGCAATCAGATTCATCTAATAACTATCACTTAGTTCCTCTTCACCGTCGATTCTGATGCCATTTACTGTAACTAAATCTAATTTACACAGAAAAAATTACATAAAGATGAATACAAATATTCGCAGCAAGAATTTTATCTTATTTTACTATTATTATAATTACAAATATTAATAAAAAGTGAAATATTAAAGGACGTGAACACAAAATCAAGTACCTAAAGGACAAGGCGGCTCTAACCTTCAACAGCGGTCCCCTGAGCCTCGCACACGATTCGTCCCGCACGGCTACCGACTCTCGAGCTCACCGGTCCCCTACAGTTAATCGGAGGACTGGAATGGATCTTCAGACCTCTGAATTCCGAAAATTTGACCGAATTCCGGCCGCCGGACAGAGAACAAACCGATGAACTCACGATCGGAGCCAACGAAGCAGCCGGAAAACCAAAGGCCCGTGGGACAGTTAGGGTTTCGATCATACCGGCCATCGAAAGAGACGATCGAAGCTATAGAGGAAAGAGTCGATTAGATAATCGGAGATCTTCGACTGCGATCAGCTTTTCTCCGGCAAAGAGGGAGGGAGGGAGGGAGGGAGGGAGGGAGGTATGTGGCTGAGACTGAGAGAAGTGTGGAAGAAAGGTGAAAATCAATTGCTTCGTTTGCTTTGTACTACTGCTCAGTGTGATCATGAACCTCACGTGCCTCGCACCTGCCGCTGCGACACGTTAGGGCTCTCTATTGGCTCTGTGGGGCCTGCGCTAGCGATATTGATAATCCTTTCTGGAGGCCCAGCGGTTACGAACTTGGCCGGGTCTACTTTCACGGGCAACCGCCGTCTGATTTTTCTTTTTCATTTTTTAAATGACAAATATTTTTAATATTGAAATTAAACAAATCACAAGGCAAAATGGCTTCTTACTTATTCCTTAAAAGAAAAGAAAAAACAAAAAAAGAGAGATAAAGGAAAGGCCGAATTGGCTTCTATCAATCAATAGTGCAAAAGCATTTATGCAATTGTTGTAAATTCGCTTCCAACTAGCACTGGTAAAAAGTTCAATTCAATAATTATATTTTTTATTGACATGTATAAAAAATTAATTTGTTAATATTCTAAGAAATATAAATGACCAAACATGTATCATCAATTGAAATTTCGAAAATTTCAAGCTACAAAATAGTCACAAGAAGCACAAAATGGAATAATAGAACTTTAAGAGTTGAATTTTAAATAATTAGTGTATTCTTTTAAAAGGAAAAAATAACAAGCACTTTAGTCACAAAAAAATTTAAATTTAATTAACATGTTAAAAAACCCAACTAAGAAGCACAAGATGGGCAACAAGGAAATGTGGGATTTAATAAAAATTACGTAAAATCTAACCATTATTTAATCATCGCAAACAACAACGGCTACCTGTCATTGTTGCAATCAAATAGTACATACAAACAAATCCCTAATATTGTTGTCCGTTATTTCTGTATTATATTTCTATATTATAACAATAATAATCGTCCAAATAAAATAACATAACAAGTATAAATTAAAACTCACACTCCGGATCGTATTAATAAGATACAGTTAATAATAGAGTTAACAAAACTTGAATCAACTATGGATCCATGACTTAACCTACCTCGAAATGACTACTTCTAATTTTAAAAGGATTATCATAAATAAAAATATGTGAATTTGATAGCTTAGTAAGTAAAATTATACAGATGTATAATAGTCTATATGTTCATAATACATATTATAAATATATAACAATCTCAACCAAAAATATTAAGGG
>QLOD02000013.1:18927495-18939661 GCA_003260245.2 Sideroxylon spinosum | reverse complement strand
TGATATTTATTAGAAATAATTTAATAGAACATATTTCATTTTAAATAATTGAATTAAATTAATTACAAATTAAATTATTTGTAAAAAATAATTTAATAAAAGAATTTTTATATTAGTTAAATCAATTAAATAAATTAATAGAATATATTACATATTAATTTAGATAATTAATTTAACTATATTATCTTATTTATTAAAAATAATTTTAGTTTAATAAAATATTTAAATAAAATAATTTATTTTTAACATAGTGTAACAAAAATGAACAAACTGTTCAAATTTACAAAAAAAAATTTGTAACAAAAAAAAAAAAGTAAAAACGTTTCTTTTTAATCTTTTTTTCTTTAAAGTTTTTATTTTTTTGGAAAAAAAATACATAAAGAAATTTGACAAATATGCTTATGCAAGTTTATAAAATTTTGAAAAAATAAATAAAAAAATTAAAAACATTATCAAACGAGATTTAACAGATCATTTCGTTGCAAGACTTTTTTTTTTTCTTGCTCTTAATTAAAAAAATAATTGGCCAACAATTGGGAAAAAAAAAATTACGAACGCACCATTAATAAAAACGCATGCACTTTTACTTCTCGTATTCACCGTTCACTCTCTCTCTATGATTCTCTCCTCAGTCAACTGGGTCACCATGCCAAGAAATCTCCATTGACCCTCCAAATCGGTCTTCATTTCAATTTGTAAGCTTTAGCCCTTCTAGGGTTTCACACCCAGAGAGAGTAGCTGTGTGCTTGTGCCTCTGTCTATACAGAGATCCGATCATAGGCTGTTTTCAGTCGAAAACAGACAATGTTCAGTCCCCAGGCCAAGAAGTAAGAACCCCCCTCAACCTGAATCCAAACCAGATCCAGGTGAAACCCACTTCTTTATACTTCATTTATATGTACATAAATACAATATATATATATAAATGTATGCATGTATCTTCACAGAAAGGGATGCTTTGCATCCCACACGGTTAGTGGTTTGGGCGTGGTTTATCTCTGTCTTTAGTGGGCTTCTCATTCATGTTTAGGAAACCCTTCTTTAGCCCAAACAAAGGACCTTTGTATAACTGATCCATCCTTCCTGGACCTGCGAGAGATGAAAATGCAACATACAAAAAACACACATGACGTTACTAAATTAGAAAACGCAACAGTTTTAGGCTGAAAACCATACGCCCATTTAAATAGGCAAAACGAAGTTGCGTTGTCACATACTTTGAAAATGCGACATGATGTTGCACTTTCATTAACAGTACATTCAAAATTACTTTTTACTCCATGGAAGGAAGGGACCTGGAACAGATAGCATGATGGGATGACCAGGAGAAACCCACTCGCATTATATTTATTTGAAGCGCTGATGAATGAATAATTAACGGGTGCGATTCCATGGTGGGCCTCCATAACCGCTGGAACTATTTTTACGACTTCTGTCTGTATGATATCTCCGGTGTTTCTTATTTCTACCCTTCTCTTTCCCTGATCCACTTTCTTCATGCCTTACCTTCCCTATCTCGCCATTCTTTTTCAACTTCTTAGCACGCTTCTCCTCCTTCGAAGCCTTCCTTTTCTTCCCGGAGGAAGATGGGGTAGCGTTATCTGCAATCCCATTTCCCCTTGGAAGTGGTTCTTCCTCATCACCCAACTGCCAATTACAGTAAATTTCCTGGTGATCACCATAACGGAGCTCCAACTGCTCTCCTGCTCCAGGTAACAAGTTATCAAATGTCAAGTCCCCATCAGTTCCTCCTTTTCGTTCCACTAGTGCTGGGTCTGGTCTTATAATGGTACCCAGAATGCTCCTTTTGGGGCCTAGGCCCAAGATGGTCGTCGGATTTGTTAACGTCGAGAAAGCCATGGCAAAAGCTGATCTAACCTGAAGAAACAGAAGGAACAAAAAACTAGCTTCAGTGCAGCTGCATTTCTATGCTTTATAAAACTCAGTGTGTAGCTCAGAACTCAAAACAGATGAATAAATAAATTTAAGACAAAAAAAGGTGAAAAAATAAAACATGCCACCCCAGGACAACATTGCAATGGATAAAAATAACAGCTCTAGCTCTAGCAGGGCATTATCATTGTCTTTTGTATTCTGTCTTTCCCCTGGAACACAAAAGAACAATCCCATCTCTAAATGACATGGTATGAATTGTTTGGATCGAGGCCTGTTAGAGCTTCTGTGGGGGCTCAAACTCAATCATCTAACTCAAAAAGGCAAGTGCTAAACTATTTAGACTTGAGAGCTGACAACCCAAGCATTTTAGACATACAAGGCACTGTCTATCAGTAGCAAGCACAAGGGCAGTAAGAACCCAAGCTCCAAACAAACATGATGCTTTGAGACATTAATTATCACGTCATCGTCTTCTTTTTGGGCCTCTTTTGCGTGCATGTGCATGTGCGTGTGTATGTGTGAGTTTTATTTCTTCTTGTTGTGGTTGTTGGGGGATGGGGGAGTGTGGTTGAATTCATTGTTCGATGTCAAGTCAACAGAGCTAGTATTAAAAATGATTCACTTTAGCGGGATGGTCATTACAAGATCTCAAGAACAGCATTCATGACACCATCTCTCTCAATTGCCACCCTTTCACCCATTTTTCCAATTTATTTCCATAACTATGGGAATAGCACAAATTCAAAACGAGATCCAGAATGGATACATCACGCTACAGCAAATCAAAAGACCCTATTACATTAAGGTTGTTGATAGAAAATATAAATAATAAAGTTAACCCCCTAACAGTTTAAACTTTTAGGTACGATGGTGGCTAACAATCCAACATAGTATCAAAGCAAACAAAAAAAAGTCCTAAGTTCAAATTTCACCACCACCCGAATAAATCAATAGTCCCACATATTTCACCTCTTCAAAGTCGGTTCAGCCACATATGAGGGGTGTTGAGAGAAACGGTTCAGCCATATATGAGGGGTGTTGAGTGAAAAGAAGTAAATATAAAAAATAAAGTTGCCCACCTCCATAACAAATTAAGCTTTTAGGTGAAATGGTGACCAAAAATCTAACAAAGATATTGCTAGTGTTATTCCATAAGACCAAATCCATTTGTACTTGTCTAGGACATCTCATTTGAACAATTATTCAATAAAGGGCAATTTACTATTAATCGATACCATATTTATTCTATATAATATTATCCATGATTCATGGTAGATATAAGTAGAAATTGAGAAAAGAGTATCATTTCAAGAGTTGACTGTTGAGAATAGGAGACCAATACGGCTATCCCTACGGTTCTCATCTCTAGAATGTTGCCAATTGTAAGACAATCACCTGATTATCGGAATAGACTAGTGTGCACTAGGCATGCTTTTTAGGAGAATGGCCGGTTTTCGGTCACTTGACATTAAAGATCAAAGGTGCTGAACTTGATTTCCCAAATTGATCATTGGAGTTCATTCTTTGACTTGAGATACGTGTTTGTCTTGTGTACATATTAATATAATATGATTGGACTATACATCAGTATCCATCACAGTAACTCTGGCACGTCCTTCTGAGGGCAGTAAAACGTTGACAAAAGCATTTGAATCATTAAGAACAGATTTGTCACCCAGAATAAAAACAACCAATGTGCTATGTGATTTTTTAGGACGTGACACAAGGAAACTTCCTCTATCAAGGCGAGTTTTACGTCATGGAGGAGTATCCAGTTTCATCGGATGCCCATTGGAAATAACACAGTTATGAAATTGGGGGTTTGATAGTTTCCATTCCCCACATTAATGGAAAAATCATACTCCACATTAACTATTCTCTATATGAAGGTTCAAAAAGAGTTTAATACTGCACTGAAATATTTGGGTTGCATCTGCATGTGTTGCTAGATGTCACCCATGACTTGTAGAAGCCTAGGGAATCCAAAATGATTTAATTATTTATGAGATAATTAAAAGGAAATGAGTTTTTAAATCGACTATAAATTAAAGAGTTTAATTTCTGCTATTAAAGGATTAATATAGCAAGTTCCTACTCCAGGCTACAAACATGATTTGACACTATTTCGATAGAGAGAGGATTTAAATTCTCAATAAAAGGTATGCTGGAGGATTTAAATGTTAGCCTGGAGAATGAAAGGGGGTTTACTAAGTTAACTGCTAAGAGGAAAGTGTAAAACATGAAATGTATTTCAGTCTTTGATGTGTATAAATATTAACACTCTCATAGGGTAGTCATGGACACAGAGAATAGGGCATTCGCCTCTCTCTCTCTCCCCCCTCCCTCCCTCCTTCCCTCAGTCAAATCCTTATTTGCCTCTTTTGCCTTGTGATTTTGGAACCCTTTCTCGGTAAGGCGATTCAGTTGAAACTCAAACCTGAGAAGATACGCTTTGTAGGCAGAAGATTTCTGCAGCTAGAGTTGAACTTGTTCAGGACATTCAAAGATTAAAATAGAAAAAGCACTTTTAAGGGTATAATCATTAAACCCTATGATTTGTTTTAATTTTACAAAATGAATAGAGAACGATTCCTAAAAGAGAAAATAAATGATTTTCAAATTTTAGAACGTCTATTGAGCAATTAGATTGCTATTCTTTTCAGGTATAGCAAGTTTCCATAAAACCAAAAGAATTAGCAAAGCATTCACAGGTAAGAAAAGCATCAGAGATGAGAGTAGTGAAACACAGATCAAACCTGGAAATAGTTAAATGAACTCTTCCCTATATCATTTTCTGGTGCCTGTTATCACAAAAACAGAAAAATAAATAAATAAATAATCCAATCTACAACCTGAAGAGGATCATATTGCTTTAAAGGCAAGGGCCACTTAGATTTCTATGTTAAATATCCTTTTCTAATAACAATGAACCCTCAGAATGTGCAGAAAGTCAAGCTACAATCCACAGCAGAAATTGTGCAACTCTATATACAATGAAGTAAGCATAGGGGTGCACCCAACCTCACTTGAGGATTACTGGGCATTCTCGACAAGCTCTACAGTACACCTAATCCTAGCTTCATAGCCAACCAATTGAAACCAGCTCGAGAATTAATTAGTTCAATTTTGACAAATAAAAGAATTTTATTCCAGCCAGAACCACACCCAATGTCTCTGTTCCATATGACCCAAAAAGTTTCCGCAAAAAATGTAAATACAAAAATATCAAACTGCCAAAGGTAACCTGTGGATCCTCAATGGCAATAAGATATGGCCGTCCTTTAACTGAAAACCTGAAAGGGGTAGCAAAATCAATGAGCAATGATCAATATCAGAAAGTAAAAGAAGACTAATATTTATTATTTATTTGTTGTTTGTTTTTGGGCTCAATAAAAGGGTGCAATTGGTTTCTCATAAAAAAGTTACCCTTTGCTAGTCTTCAAGAAGAAGGTGCCTGACCCATTGCAAGACACACCAACATCAGATGTGTTCAATTTGCGTCCGTAAGTGTCGAAAAAATTAACCTAACTTTCAAAAACAACCCAGCATGAAGAATTCAGGAGTTAAATGAATTTAATTCTTTACCAAAAACAAAAATTTTCAACCAATAAATTACAAAACAGAATGATCATGCTAAAGAAAAAAAAAAAGGCATTCCATCGTTCACATTAAAGTTGCATTTCGTATGCTTCGTATCATTAGTAAAAGCCATTTTCTACTGCACATAGCAATTTGCATCTCCAGTGTCAATGGAGGCAAGGTAGAAGAATACTATGTAGTCTGAAGAGATGCATCTGATCCGTAGAGTTCTCTCACTATTTCACACAAATGGGTTGCTTTCAGCAGTATCTCTCTTAAAGCAACCCAGGGTCCAGACCCAATAACAAATGCACCTTGACAGAGACCTCATTTTGTGAGAAGAAATTTCATTTTGTGAGAAGAACAAGCTATAATTAAATGTATTTTAGTAGTTATATCAGTATCCCTGAATTGTAGGGATCTGATTCATAGGCCTTCCATTTTTAGTTGATTCGTACTTGTATATATTGGATAGTATGTACAGAGGATTGTATGGCAATGAGAAAAAGATTTCTTCATTCACATGGCATCAGAGCCCTAGGCTCTTTGGGAATTCTTTTCTACTTGCTTTGCCTTCATTGCCAGGCATGTTGTTACCGCCTTAATTGTTGTTCATTCTCTAGAAAACAGCGTAGACACTTGTCGTCATCCTCACAATTGCTGTCAGATTTTCTATCAGGGTATGATATCATCGTCGAGTTCGCAGCCTCTTTGAGATCGTCTTTAGGTTCACAATCGGGTTCACAGTCATTGGGATTCAAGGCATCTTCACGATCGTCGTTGAGTTCCCAATTGGGTTCACAGTCGGTGTCTTCACAATCATCGCTGAGTTCCCCAAAATCGTTGCAGTCAATTGTCTAAATACCTAGCCGACTTCACGACCTGTAGTTTTTTTTTTTAATATATATATAATTGTGCGATTCATGGCAGAAACCCTAGCGGGTTTCAGGATCTTCGTCAATAGCTCCGGTCAACTTTTCGATCGTCTCCATGTTATCAAAGCAAACTCTATTCCATCCACAGGAGATTTACAGGGCCTGCAGGCTGCATATAGACTGAAACAAAAAGAACTACCTAAAATGGTCACAGATAGTTTGAACATTTTTGAAAAGGAAAGGCATATTGGGTCACTTCACTGGTACATGACCTAAACCAGGAGACACCAAATTTGATGCTTGGGATGAAGAAGATTCTATGGTGATGTCCTGGCGGTGGAATTCGATGCTACTTGAGATCAGCGATACATGTACGTTCCTGAGCACAGCCAAAGAAATATGGGAGGCTATTGAACAAACTCATTCCAAGGTCCATGATACTGCTCAAAATTTATGAAATAAACATTAAGATCTCTGCAAACAAACAAGAAGAGCATATTGCCACTGATCTCCTAAAAAATCTGGGGTGAAGTGGATCACCACCAATGCATCAAATTGAAGTGCAATGAAAATGCAACCATGATGAAAAGTCATGAGGAGAAAGATAGAATTTATGTTTCCCTTGCAGGTCTGAATATGGAATTTAACCCAGTTAGAGTACAAGTACTTGGAAAAGAAAACTTGCCTTCATTGAATGAAACTATTGTTATAATCCGAGCAGAAGGACGTAATGGTTGAATCTCAGGCAGTTGATGCTTTAGCTACGGTCTCAAAAGGTGCAGGAGATAAGAATTCTAATCCTAATCAATAAACTAAGAGCATGAAAGAGCAGTCTAAAACTACAAGCAAGAATGACCTGTGGTGTACCCACGGCAACATGCCTTGCCACACAATAGAACACTGCTAGAAACTTCATGGAAAGCCACTGTTATCCAATAAAATTGGAACATGAAAAATGGACAACAAAGGGGACAAGGACAGGCTCATATGACTTGCACGCAATCTAGGAAAGCAGACATGTCTCAACAGTAAGGTGAATTCAATAAAGATGAAATAGAGAAGTTGATGAATTTATTGGGAACCTTGGAGAAATCTACTAATGCAAACATCCTTAGCACTCTCAGGTAAGTATCCTCCTCCTTATACTCTTAGTGTCTCAAGCACACATTTTCTAGGCTCTTGGGTTATTGACTCATGGGCCACACTCACAAGTTCATTTTCTACAATCCTTGTCCTAGCAATAAAAAAAATAGCTACAACTGATGGTACATTAATAATAGTTGCTGGCCGAGGAAGTGTCTTAATTAATTAACCAAACCTTGAAATTTGACAATGTTCTTGATGTCCCAAAACTGTCCACCAACCTTTTGTTCACACACAGGTTCGCAAAAGATTTGAATTGTAATGTGACCATTTATTCCTTGCATTGTATATTGTAGAACCAGGATTCAGGAAAGATGATTGGACATGCTAAGAATAGAGACAGACTTTACTATCTTGAAGAATCATGTGGCAACATGGAATCAAGAATAATTTATCTCTGTCAGTACTTTTTGAATTTTCCCTCTCCAATAAAGACAAGATGTGGCTTTATCATCTTCGTCTAGGACATCCTTCATTTGCAATTCTTTAAGCTATGTTTCCTTCGTTATTTAAAGGAATAGCTAAGAATCATTTTCATTGTGATGTTTGTGAACTTGCAAAGCACAAACGTGCTTCTTTTCCCATTAATAATAAAAGAACCTCAGTTCCTTTTTCACTCATCATAGTGATATTTGGGGGCCTTCTACTGTTGCTAATGTATCTGGGGTTCGTTGGTTTGTTCTTTTCGTTGATGTTTGTACTCGTGTATCATGGATTTTTCTTCTCAAAAATAAGTTCGATGTGAGTTCATCTATTCCTACTTTCCACAATATGAAAAAAAATCATTTTGGGGAAGGTATCAAAAGATTTAGATCTTATAATGCTAAGGATTTGTTCAATCAACTCATGTCACCATACTTTTTGAAAGAGGGAACGGTCCATAAGTCATCTTGTGTTAACACCCCTTAACAAAATGGGGTGGCAGAAAAGAAGATAGTCATCTCTTAGCTATTACTCGGGCATTCCTACTCCAGAAATATATTCCTAAAAATTACTAGGGAGAAGCAGGTCTAACTACTGCTCATCTCATAAATAAGCTACCCTCTCACGTACTTGATTTTAAAAGTCCTATCTACATACTTTCCCAATTTCAACACACAATAATCTTGTTCCAAAAGTATTTGGTTCTCTCGTTTGTCCATATTCATTCTCATAACAGAGGAAAGTTAGATCCACAAGCACTTAATCCACAAGCACTTAACTGTGTTTTTGTGGGCTATTCACCCACTCAGAAAGGATAAAAATGCTATCATCCTCCAACAAAAAAATTCCACGTATTCACTAATGTCACATTTATCAAAAAAGAAAGTTATTACACACATCCTTATCTTCAGGGGGAGACAACTTCTATGGAAGCTAAGGACAGAGACTTATTTTTGTTAAAATTTGATTCTCACTCTTTTTTCCGAACACTGATCCTCCTACTCAAAGTCCTTCTATCTCTGACATTGTTGGATCTGACCGACCTTATCATCTCCTCCTATATCACAGTATTTGGAAAAAGATACTGAAATTCAAGGTTCCACTCGCCCACTACAAACCTATTCAAGAAAACGGGTACCTATCTCTGAACCTATGCAAGTCCAAGATTCTGAATCAACCCTTGGCAATGAGGTTAATATTCTGCCTAAATCTTCTCAAGATATCAATTTTGATTCTAATGATGACAGTCTTCCTATTGCTATTCGAAAAGGCACAAGAAAATGCACTCAATTCCCATTATATCCATTAGTGGAACCTCCCAAAGGAAAGAATCCAATAGGCTGTAAATGGGTGTTTTCTGTCAAATACAAGACGGATGGATCTCTCGAAAGATATAAGGCTAGGCCGATAATCAAGGGATACAATCAAACTAATGAAATTGACCTTCTATAGACCTTTGCCCCTATTGCTAAAATGAACATTGTGAGAGTATTGTTATCTTTGGCTCCTAATCGTGGTTAGAGTCTGCAACAGTTTGATGTTAAGAATGCCTTCTTACATGATGATTTGGATGAAGAAATCTATATGGAAATTCCTCCTGGTATTGGTTCAAATCTAGAGGAAAAGGTACCCCGAATAAAAAAGGCTCTATATGGTCTAAAACAATCTCGTAGAGCTTAGGTCAGGCGATTTGCCAGAGTTATACTAGCAATGGGATATAAACAAAGTCAAATAAATCATACTTTTTTAAGCACTCGAATTCAAGGGGAGTGACTGCATTGTTAGTATCAGTGGATAATATTGTGATAACAAGAAATGATATGGAGGGAAGAGAAGCCTTAAAGAAGTGTTTGATCAAGGAATTTGAAATAAAGGAGCTAGGAAGACCAAAATACTTTTTGGGCATTGAAGTTGCTCACTCACTACATGTAATTTTCATATCTCAACGGAAGTATGTGTTGGATCTACTAAAAGAAAGAAGAAAATTGGATGCAAACCCGCTGCAACTTCAATAGACTTCAACCATAGTCTTGGAGAGGCTCTGGAAGATGCCACAGTAGATAGAAGTACATATCTAAGACTAGTAGGAAGGTTAATCTACTTCTCTCATACCAGGCCAAATATTACCTACGTAATAAGTGTGGTAAGTTAGTTTATACATAAGGCCAAGAAAGTACATCGTCAAGCAGGATATAAGATCTTACAGTATCTAAAAGGATCACCAAGGAAAGGAATTGTGTTTAAATGACTCTTGTAGCTTACATAGATATTGACTATGCAGGGTCTCCAATTGACCGAAGATCAACATCAAGTTATTGTACCTTTCTTGAAGGCAATCTTGTGACTTGGAGAAGTAAGAAACAGAATATTGTGGCAAAGTTTAGTGCAGAAGCAGAATTAAGGGCAATGGTACTAGGAATTTGTGAAGACTTGAAGATCAAGTGGGAGGCACCAAAGAAACTATAAACCAAACCAAACTAAGCCTTTTCCCACTAGGTGGGTGGCACCAAAGAAACTATATTGTGACAAAAAGTCATCCATCAATATAGCACATAATCCAGTACGACACAATCACACCAAATATGTCGAGGTTGATAGGCATTTCATAACGAAAACCCTTTGTTTCTACTAAAAGTCAACTTACAGATGTGTTAACCAAGGGATTGACAGGCACAGTATTTTAATCTATAAGTAGCAAGCTGGGAAAGGACAACATTCATTCACCAACTCGGAGTGTGAGAAGAACAAGCTGTAATTAGATGTATTTTTGGTAGTTATATCAATATCCCTGATTTGTGGGGATCTAATTTATAGGCCTTCCATTTTTATTTGATTCTTAGTTATATACTGGATAGTATGTACAAAGGATTGTATGGAAATGAGAAGAAGATTTCTTCATACCTAATTTCATCACACATTTGAATGTAATTATATGGTTAAATAACAAAACACTCCAAGAAAAGTCACAGTAAAAGTTACCGGGGAAAGCATACCAAAAGGATTCCCAAGTTATGTTCTGGATAATCTTGCTTCTCTCGGAGACTCTGTATAATCAAATGATATAGAAAAGTAACAAATCACATTATAATAATAATATATAGAAAATTAATCAGCATTTGCATAAGACTATAGGGGGAGGAAAGTGATGAAGAGATGAATTGTCATGTACATGCATACATACTTTAGATGCATATGCATGTATGCGTAACCAAATATTATTAGTTATCACATTTCTGAATGTTTAACATGTTAATTAGTTCCAAATTGCATCAAAATTGCCTGGTGCTGAAAAATGAGAAAGAAATTTACAAAAGAACTAAAAACCAATTGAGGCTAGTTCCCATTCATCTTGAGCAATTAACTAAATTGTTCGATAGACAAAAGAGAAGAGCGCTTATTGTCCTTCAAATCTCATTCTATAATTGAACGTAAACCTCAACTGATATCAAATAAGACAACTGAGTGCTGTATACAAGCCAAGTAATGGGCTCTTCAAGCTTGATTTAAAAATTAACTAGTTTAAAGAATGTGCTCACATTGGCTTGTTTGTCTTGTGAGCTATGAAGCACAAATACTGATACAGATATGGGACCGGATACAAATACGATATTAAAAAAAAAAAAAAAAGGATACAGACATGACGAAAATACGGAAAAAAAAAATATAAAATATTTAATTTATTTAAAATATTTTTGAAGATAGCATCTATATACTACCAAACATTATATAAATAACAATTATATAGCATGAAAAATACCATTCAATCCATAAATTAACATCCTTCATACTCAAAACTACCAAAATTCATTCATACACAAAAAACAAATATAAAAAAGTATCAAATACAATTTCATATATTCTTCCTAAATTTTAGTTGGATCCAACTTCAATTAACTCATCAGTCCCTCCTTCAATAAAAACTCTTCCACCTCCATCATCTCTAGACAAGATAGATTCCAATTCAAGTTCATCAAGTGAGAGGTTGGCAACCTCAAGAATTCCAACTTCATCTAGTGATACAAACTTGTCTTGGTATTTATTTATTTTTTTTTTTATTTTTGATCGCATCTCGAGTACAACAAAATTTGTATTAACTTTTAATTATTTATAGTTTGTGATGTAAGATTGAGTAGCAAAAGAAGGAATCAAAGAAGAAGAAGAAAAAGAAGAAGCAGAAGAAGAAGAGAAGGACGAGGGGAGGGAAGAGCAGCCGTAGGAGAGAAAAGTAATCAGAAATTTTCAATCAATCA
>QLOD02000013.1:18902110-18917851 GCA_003260245.2 Sideroxylon spinosum | reverse complement strand
AGATTTAAAGTCAATTTTCGGCCATGCAAATTTTAATTAATTTTTAAAATATCCTTCTCAGTTTTTAAAGTTAAAATTTTTGTAAACATCAACCGGCACTTGTGTCGTTCATGGAGGTAAGCACATTGTAAAAACTTTGGAATCAAAAAATTACATTATAACAATAGTTACATATACAATTATTTGATATAAATAATTTTTTTTTATTATTATTCACTGCCTTCCTGACATTTAAAGCCTCGGCCAATATCCAGAACTTCGTAAAATATATTTGAGGCCTTCGTAAAAGCATGTCTGATCTTACACCATTAGTACTAGAAAGGATTAATTACATTTTATTATCTTAAATTTTATTCACAAATAGAAACAAAAAAATAAAGACAGCCAATCAGTATATAAATTTATCCAGCTTTTATTCACCAATAGAAACAATAAAATCATGACAATCAATACATAAATTATGTAGCGATTACTAGTGATTCTAACTTCATACAAGCGAATTAAAATTCAAACATCGAAGTATTGACATTTCTTTAATGGCTTCCCCCACTTCTTCTAATTTTTTGCTTGGATAGAGATATTGACACTTTTACAAAAGTTTCTCCCACTCTTTATCATTGTTTTATTTCTGTAAAATCATGAAACTAGCCTCGTAATGGAGGACAATTAATACAAAACCTATCAAATCCATAATTACCCTCCATTTTCATTTGTTATTACAAAACTAACATTTTCCACTTTTCCTTCCCTCTTCTGGAAGTCCATTTTTCACTTTTCTTTGTACTCTATTTTTCACTTTTCACTAGATTGCATTGCAAAAAGAAATAATCTGGGTTTCGAAAACAAATTTTGCTGTCAATTGATTTTATAAATATGATACAATATACTCGTATGCATCTAATGAATAATATTATTTATAAATTTTATAATAGTGGCACCCTACATACAGATAACATGTTTCACTTATCATGAAGATTAAAATAAATAAATAAAAAAATGAAAGAGTTTCCCTGCAAATTGAGCATTTGAACTGTTGAATTACATCAAAATCAACCTGCAAGCACATACAGTGACAACAACAAAAACTACAAGCTTTGCATTTAACAACAAATGCCCCTTTACGTCTTGCCCAGTATCAAAAGGGAAGCCACCTTTTTCAAGTTCTTCAAAGACCGCTTTCATGATTGTGCGACTGATAAAATCTCTCTACGATCTTAGGGTTATAGCTTGGAGATTTGGGTTGCTTTGACTGAGAGAAGAAATTATTTATCTTGGTGACATGCTAGCCAAGATCATTTTTTTGATGGGCAAGATTTCTCTATCACAATTAATAATTACATATGAATTTCTCTTGGACTTTCTAATGGTTGTGGCATATCAATCCAATAAAATCATGATGCAAACACTATTAAGGTGCTCTTCTCAATTTGAAAAAACATCTCTCGCTGCCAGCAAAGGTTCTGAGTCATCAACTTCTACTTGATTGCTTTCACCAAGATCTTTTGTTATTTTCTAGTTTGAAATTTTTATTTAAATTTTCATTAATAATATAAAATAAAAAATATTGGACAAAGGAAGTTGAGCATATATACTAATGAAGTAATAAGATCAAAATACTGCAAATTTTTTTTTGGGGGGGGGGGGGAACAAGAAAACAAGAAGTTAGTATAGTCTTTTGGTGAGTAACAAACTGTAGATTTATTCTACATGAAACAGCTACAAAAAAAAAACAAAAAAAAAAAAGTAGTTAAGCTCCAAATAATTCACAAGAAAACTTATCCGAAGGGATTTATTATTTTTTAATTGATAAAAAGAAAACATGATTATCGTTGATCAATTCATACACTACTAAAAATAATTAAAATAAAAATAAATTAAATTAAAATCCAAACCCTAACACTCCTCCACAAAACTAGTCACCATTAAATAAAAAATAAATATGATACTGTTCAGGACATTTCACAACAGTTTTAGCAAAAATCCTCTACAAATTACTAAGGGAAAAAAAAAGAACTTTCAAAAAAAAAAAAAGGAGATTAACTGGGAAAAAAAGCCCTAGTAACGCAATAGCATATATACTAACAAATATAAAAAATAAAATAAAAATTACATACAATTTGTTCTATATTTTTTTGCCAAGAAATCAATTATATAAAAGAGGAAAATTTGAAAAAGTTACCAATGGCTGTGCTATTTCAGAGATTTGATGATTCATAATAATTTAAAATTTACTCCAGATTGCTTGTACAAATAAGATTAATCACCTTCAAAAGTTCGATTTTAATTAGATTCTATTCCATGGGGTTTTGTTTAAAATTTTAATGAACCAGAAAAAGATATACACGAATGAAAGTATAAATGAAATGGCGAGAGATGTAGTCACATAAAAAGAAAATTTGGAGCTATGGAAAACGAAAAAGGAAAAGGTATTAGTTTTATAATAATAAATGAAAATGGAGAGTAACTGTCGCATTTACTATATTTTGTATTGATTGTGATCCCCACCCTTTTCGATTCTGTAAAATTATAAAACTAACCTTATAGTGGAAACAATTAATATAAAATACATCAAATACCATAATCACTCTCTTTTTTTATTTATTATTTCAAAATTAACATACTCAATTTTTCACTTTTATTTCCATGACTATTGAATTTGATGAGTGGAAAAGCCAAAAAAAAAAAAAAAAATTACGGGCTCACTTTCTTGCATAGATCGTCCTACCACAACAGGAAAATAAAATAAAAAATAAACCTTGGGAAGACTTTTTAACGCCCACTTAATAACGTTTACATTTATTATTTTTCTATCTACATTTATAATTCTTAAAAAATAAGAAAAAAATGTACTTGTTAAATATATTTTTATTTTTTTGTTTGTAGAAAAAGAAAGGTTAAACAAAAAAAAATTTCACACTTTTTTTTTTCTATTATAAAATTTTTACTCTTTGTTCATTTTTATTTCATCACATTAAAATGAATTATTTAATTCAAATATTTTATTAACTAAAATTATTTTTAATAAATATTATTCTTTAATTAATTTGATTAATTTAAAGATAAATAATATAACTAATTATTGAAATTTATTTAGATAATTTAATTAATATGAAATATATTTTATTAAATTATTTTCAATAAATAAAATAATTAAATGAATGAATAAATTTAACTTAATTTAATTAATTAATGAAATGAATCATATAATTGAATTAATTAAATTAAATAAAACTAAATAATTATTTTTTAATTACAATGAAATATATTTTATTAAATCATTGTTAATAAATAATATAATTAAATTATAATTAGTATATTTATTTTTATTGAATTAAATTATTTTAATAAAAAGTATACTTAAAAGTAATCTAATATATAATATTTAAATAATTATCAATATTAAATTCCTTTTAGTAAATAATATAATTATAGTTTAGAAGATTTTATTTAAATTGGTTATTTATTAAATTACTATGAAATATATTTTATTCAATTTAATTAATTTTTTAAAAATTAATTAAATTAATACTTAATTAAAATAAAAATTAATTATTTGAATAAAATTATACTTTGATACACAATTTTAGTTTTTGATTTAAAAAAAAAAAACGACAACTACCAAACGAGCCCTAAATGTCGTTGAGTTGATTTACATATTAATATCTCAATTCTATCTAATCTGCATAATGTGGTCATAGACCTCTCTAGTTGCCCGGACATGACAATTTTTACCTTTTTTTTCTTTTGGGTGGAATGCATCAAGAGTACCTTGGTAGATTAAGCCACAGGATGACCAACTGTATGGAGATACGTAGATAGTTGATAAGTTAAGGAGAACCAGGAATGGCTTATTAAAATCAAATCATAGGAATCAAATGGGACAATAATGCTTATTTCAGGTTGCAAACTTTAAAAATATTCTACCCATGCGGACTTATAGTCACAGTTTTAAAAATTATGTAATGATCTATAGACAGAACCACATTGTTAAATTCTGTAATTTTCTTGATTTTATCCTTTTTTTTGTTGGAGATATGCGAACCGCGTGCTAACTTTGGAGGCACACGGAATTTTTAGAGTGCATTGAGCTTGGAGACTCAGAGAGTCGGAGGATGCTAATTTTATAATAGTAAATAGAAAAAGAGGATGATTATTGTATTTAATATATTTTATATTAATTATTCTCTGTTATAAAATTAGTTTTGTAATTTAAGCTACTTTTTTAATTTTGTAAAAGTAATAAAATAATAAGAAATGAGAAAAAATTAAAAAAAAAATATCAATGTCTCCACCCAAATAAAAATTTATTAAAAAACCAACTTAACTCTCTTATTATTGTTATTATTTTTTATAAATGCTAAAGAAGTGATACATTGTTTCAGTTCAAAATCAATATATAATTCTCTCATAATTTGAATTAAAATAAAAATTAATTATATTAAATAAACTTGTACTTCAAACATCAAAATTAATCAAAAAAAACTTAAGCAAAAATTAAAAAATAAAAATATATTTTTACACCTTATTATTTTAAATTTAAAAAACTCAATGCACAACTTATAAACAAATTAAAGTGTATTTTTTTTTTCCAACTATTAACATCTATTGTATAATTACATAAAAATTTCCTAATATAATTATTAGGGATAATACTCACCCTCTCAATATAAACATAATTATCACAAATTTAATACCCCCATTAGCTTACTATTCCTTTGTTACAATTATTCTGTAATCTTTGTTCCAAAATTTTCACTATTTTCCCTTAATTTTTCATCTGTTATAGATAAATTAAGATTATATTGTAATCTTTTTGAGTTAAACAAAGTATAGTAACGTCTAAGAATGATGTTCTTCTATTGAAAAAGAAGAAAAAAAAAATTAAAAGCAACAAAAGAATGAACGAGAGGAAATCAGAGAGTAAGACATTTATTCACCAGAACATTCAGAGTCGAAATGGCGATAACTAGTGAAACAGAGTTACATAGCAATGTCCCGATTACTGATCATGAAGGAAGGAAAAAACAATTTTATCAAATCAGACTTCAATAACAAACAGCAATCATCGGATCAATGACGATGAGAAACTGGTTTTCACTTCCCATAACGACGATAACCACCTCCATCATCCTCCTCCTCGTCAAAATCACCATCAGAATCATCATCGTCATCCATCTCACCAGAAATCGCGTCACTATCGTAATCCCCATCGTCTTCATCGAAATCTCCCACCTCATCATCGTCATAGTTGTCCTCATCGTCTTCAATTTTGATCGAACGGCCACGGCACTCGATCCTTCTTACGAAATTCTCTGCCGTCAAGCCATGTCGTAATCGAAATGGTACTTGTGCAAACTGCATCTCGGAGCCAGCAACCTCTTGCGCAATTGAGCGACATATAAATGGTCGGAGTTCAGGCTGAGGGATGAGCGAACCCGAAGAATTGTCAACAAAGTGAGTTGCGGCGGCAGCGGGTGGCCGGAGGTGGCAACGAATGAGGTGTTGAAGCGAAGCCTTACTGTAGCTCATCATCCTTGATGACGCCATTTTTGCGGGCGAGCTCGACTTCTTCGCCGCCTCTGTCGTCCGGTGCTTAATGGAAATGGAGGCGAATCACGCAAGGAATGGGATAGAATGGGATAGATGTTGATATATATAACGGACAGGTTTAGGTTTAGGGTTTTGGAATGGGTTTCTAGAGAAATCTACAGAGGACACGTGCCATCTCTAAAGCGGCCCGAGCTACGAATTACACCTCCGGCTCCAGTTAATGCTATTTATCAAGTTTGGGAAAATATATATATATATATACAGTAGAAATACAAAAAAATGATATAATATAAAATTTTGATATGAAAATAATACGCAACGAAAGTTGATCTGGGTAAAGAATAAAAAAATTGGTAAATAATTGTTAATTTTAGTTAATTTTGACCGATCAAATATCTTCTCAATAAACACTTAATTTTTATATATATTACAGTTAGACTAAATTTTGATAAATATTTACAGAAATTTCAAAATTATCCAAAAAAATATACATATATTCAGGTCTATGTTTCATCCAAGCACATCCAACAGTCATTAAATTAAAAAAAAAAATTGAATTAAGTGTTAAAGTAACTATCTTTCTAAATATTATATGGTTAGTACTTTTTTTTTTATTATTTCAAAACCTTTGACAATTTCAATAAATATTTTTATTTTTAATTTTTAATTTTGACTATTTTGAAAAATAATTTGAGTTAAAAATACAACCATGTTTGACTGTGTTAACAAAATTTTTTAGATTGATTTTATAATAAAAATTTAAATTAAAAATATTATTATTAAATAATATGTTAAATTTTAACTTGGCTTGATTATAATATAAAATTATGTGTTTGAAATACGTAAGTCAATATATTTAGATTCTCTAAAGGGCAGTTTGGTGCACGAAACTCCCACCTATGTCGGGTTCGAGGAAGGGTCGGACCACATTGGATCTATTGTATGCAGCCTTACCCTGCATTGCAGGAGACTGTTTCCACGACTCGAATCTAAATTAATAAAAGTTTGTGGAAGACTTGTGAATTAAATTATTTTTTTCTTCCACCAAATTATACCCTAAAATCCATTGGTAAAGTTTTAAATTTTATTATTATTATTTAGAAAATTAAGTGGTATTTGGTTTACTTTTCTATTTTCTATTTTTTATTTTTTGTGTTTTATGTTTTAAAAATTCCAAAACACGAAAATAAAAAAATGCTATATTTTCTTTGTTTTGATATTTTCTTTTATTTTGGATTAAAAACGCTTAAAACGACTTTTTATCATTTTTAATTTTATGTGTAAATCCATTTTCTGTATTCTAAAACAAATTTTAAAAACACGGGTGATCAAATGCATTTTGAGTTATTTTCCTTATTTTCAAAAGTACAAAATGAAAAATGAGTTCAAACCAGAAAATAGAAAATAAAAACAAAAAACAAAAGAATTAAAAACAAACCAAAGGCTACTTTATGTTTCTAAAAAGAGTTTCAAGTTTCATTATATTTTTAGATTTTTGGATAACTAATGATTTTCAAATTCTAAATCTAAGGATGCTATGAAGAATTTGCAAAAATGTAAAAAAAAAAAATAAGATTTTTAATTTAAAATTTTTTAAATAAATAAAAAAATAAAATAAAGTGCAACGAGGAATGTCAAGTACGATATTAATGTTTGAGGCAAAAAAAAAAAAATTAAGCGATAACGCAGCAACTTAACTAAATATAATATTGTCTGTTTTGTGTTTTGCAAGCCTTACGGTTTAACTTTTCTAAGACTCACACAAGTGCCCAAAAAAGATTTTGTTCTGGGTAGATTATTGAACACTCATATATAGCACGTTCTCATTCCACATCTAAGTGACATGGGCTAAAAAATATTATTTTTCTATTTTATCCCCTAATTCACACTCTCATAGGTTGAGTCTCTCGTAAATACAGGTCCCTTACATGTTAGCCCATAAAAGACGAGGATGATTTTGGGGATATGCTTACTGATCATAGGATAGTTTTGCAGAATATCCACCCGATGTGAGCGTGAGTTTGATGAGATGATAGATAACAATTTGATAATTGATAATGAGATATTGATAATGATGTTGATATTATTATATGACAATGCTTTGATTATTATCATTTATTATAGTTACCTATTGCACGATAATGTAATGCTAGGGCATGTGTTGCATATTATATTTATTTATATGTGCACCGTGAACATACATGGATTTAGCATTCACGTCCCTACATATTGTTTAGCAAGTGTAGAGCTTCACACTTGTGTGGGTCCAGTATTTTTGAGATGTTATTTTTGAGATATTATTTTGTTACCTTGGGGAGTTATATTATTTTTATGTCAAATATTTCAAAATATTTGTAAAGGTCAAATGAGCCTAGATATTATTTTGCATATTGTATTTAAAGTTCTTTTGTCCAGTTGAGATTAAGCCGAAGATATATTATTTTATTCAAATGTCTATTCCAAGATAATTGTACAGTTTTGATTGAGTTTATTATTGATTAGTATTATTTTTTTGTGATTAATGATCACAACTCGGATTACGAAATTTAGGGCGTCACATTGTTTTAACTTTTTCAATTTAATATTCTCAAATTCCAAGTTAAACAAGCACATGCAAGTGTAATATGGGATCTAATATATAATTTTAATCTTTAATTTAACTTTTAATTTTATAAATATGTGATTCTTACATGTTATTTGAGAGAATTCATCTTGTATACGGATGTACATATATGCGCAAACAACTAAAGCTATATGCACATATCTATTCATATAATATAAGTTGGAATCAAAATTTTAGTTTCAACATCCAAATTTTATCACTTTATGCACCTTTTATCCTTGAAATCAACTTTTAAATACTTATTTTACCTTTTGCCAAATTAACAAAATTAACATATTAGGTCTTTCTTTTGTGGTGACCTTGTTTGATCGGCAAAGTGGGTTTCTTGGAAACTGTGAGATATTTTTCTTGTATTGCCCTTTTGGAGTTGTTCTCTACTTTTTTTTCTCGAATTACCGAGAAGGAGATGGTTAAACGCTACTCAGACACGTGGATCATTGGAGAAGATGATGACTAGAACACCTCTTTCAATTAGGTTACATTTATTTGAATTTTATTTATTATTATCTTATTGTTGTGCCGTTTTCATTTATCATTGTTCTTATATTTTTTCTATTTTCTCTTGTTTCTTTGTCTTTCTGTGGTTCTTTTGTTGGATTGGGATTTTTTTTTTTTTTTTGGTGTATTTATGTGTTTCAAATATAGATTGGATATTTTCTTTTTGAAAATTTTAAGCTATTCATATAGTATAAGCTGGAATCAAAATTTTAGCTTCAACATCCAAATTTTATTACCTTTTTCACTTATTATCCTTGAAATCAACTTTTAGATAACTATTTTATCCTTTGTATTTGTTAAAATAACAAAACTAACATTTTAGGATTTTCTTTTGTGGTGAAACTTTGTTGATTGGTAGAGTAGGTTTCTTGGAAGCTATGAGATATTTTCTTGTATCGCCTTTTTAGAGTAGTCCTCTGCAACATTTTTTCTTGAATCATTGAGAAAGAAAGGGTTAAGCACAACTCAGACACAAGGATTGCTGGAAAACATGACGACTAGAATACCTCTTTCACTTAGGCTACATTCATTTGAATTTTATTTTTTATTATCTTATTGTTGTGTTGTTTTCATTTATCATTGTTCTTATATTTTTTCTATTTACTCTTGTTTTTTTTTTTTTTTGTTTTTATATCTTTCTGTGGTTCTATTATTGGTTTGGGATTTTTTTTGTTATGTATTTATGTGTTCCAAAAATATGTTAAATATTTTATTTTTGAAAATTTTAAATTGTTATTTCATAAGTTTTTAGACTGGTGACTCAAGAGTTTGCTTCTATACATTTCATTTTTGGATTTTGTTTATTTAATTTTTACCAAATTCTCAAAGTACAAGTTTAAGAAATTTTGTGAGTCCAATGAATTTATTATATTGCTTCTACTTTGAATTGGGAGAATTTGGATTACTTCAGTTTGTAAATTCTAAAATTGTTTCAATTTTGGGTTTCAGCTTTTCATTTTGATGTGAGATTCACATGTATAGATTCAATTTTTTTATTTCTTTTTTAAATATTTTTGAGTGTAAAATATGCCCTATTTTAATTTTCTACTTGATGGCTTTCTTGCTCATTTAATCCTTTTTATTGTTTGTATTTCAATTTTTCCTTTTTAATAGCTAATTTAAGAACTGTTTGACTATTGTTGTTACTTTGTGCAACTATTTTGCATATTTATTTAGATTCTACATTTCATTCATTTTCTTATGACTTGATTTTGGATGATATTTTGTTCTATTTAAACCGAGATGAATGCTTCTAGTTTTTATGTCTATGTTGTATTTTTATGTTTATATGTGTACTTTTAGTAGTTATTGGTATCGATTAGAATCTTATTTTTCATATGTATTGTCGGTTATATATAGTACAATCTTTTATTGAAAATAATTTTGATAACTTGGTTTTATTGTATTTTATTTTTCATTGAGGTTGAACATCGAGGTGAATGCCCTACATGAATTTTGGTATTTTTTTTTTTGTTGGTTTTGCTATTTTTGTATTGAAATAAAATTGAGGATATGATTAATCATATAACTATTGACTTTTTTTTTCTTGAATGTATATTTATTGGTTTTTTTTTTTTTTTTTTACTTTTGTGTTGATCGGAATGATTTATTTTTTATTGCAATAATTTTTTCTTAAAAAGCAATGGTACTAAAATTATGTTTTTTAATTGATAGGTTATTGTCAACTTCATGTAAAGTTTTCGATCTGTTATGAATTGTAAGTGCTAATTTTAATTGGTCGTCGTTGAGGTCATTGTTTTAAATAGTATATCTTTATTTAGCTTCATTTATAATTTTAGAAATTGTCTTTTATATATGTATTGTTTTACAAAGACAATTATTACATTTTATATTTTTTTTTTTTTTTGAGAAAGTTCTGAAGTGCTTCTATCATAATGAACATAAATATTTAATTAGTTATGTTGAAGCCATTTAAATGTTACAATAAGATGATAGAGACATTTATGATGACTGATATGCATGGTTGGGAATGAATTCTCTATTTTTGGTGCGTCTTTTTTTCTTGTTCCTTTTTTTTTTCTTCCATTCACATAGCTTTACTTTGTGTGTATCTATAATGTGGTTTCTTTTTTTATTCATCAATACATTGAATAAAAAATTATTGTAAAGAAGAATTATATCGTACACCAAAACAACTTCCTCATTTAATTTTTCTTGTTTATGTTTAGCTATATGTTGATGATTTCAGAACCCTTTGCCTTGTAGGGCATTGGCAATACTAAAAGTTCTAACTTTACTACTAAGTAAAACGATGAAAATTTACATATTTGGGTTTTTATCTGCTCCAAGCATAAGTATAAATGTAAACATTTAAATCACTTTTGAGTAGAATTTATTTTCTGTTGTTTGGTTTCTAACTAAAAAAATATTGTTTGGAGTATACCCATATGTATGATTATATCAAAGCATTATGTGCATTGTTTTTCTCATATTTTTGAGCAATGTAGTTGGTCTTTCATTCATTGTGTTTCATATTTATTGTGAGAAGTATAAGATTGAGAAGGGTGACAATATGTACCATCTAGGAGTGTAGAAGTAAACAATTTATAAAAATTCTATTGTTGCTTAGATTTTATGAGAAAATGTGACTTTTGAATCCTACTTTTAGTAATTTCAAGAAATAAGTAATTATTTGCATAGAATGTCAAAATATAGACAAGATATTAACATTATTTGCAAAAATATTCCGTCTAACGACCTTATGTTTTTAAAATGCATTAAAACTACTTATTTATTATTATTCTTCATTTTTCTTTTTGTATTAAAACTTAGCACAGTGAAATCTTTTGTTTTTTTCAAATGCAATACTAGAATTAATGTGTTAAACAATATGCGTTTTATTGTCCATGAAGATGCAATAGTAACCTATAGTTAGTGTGATTTTAATGTTCTATGAGTTTATAATTGTGTTGGAGTTCAAAATATTTTAGGTGTGTATTTGAGTCAATCTTTTTCGCTAGTCTTATGGAATAGCTTTAATATAAAGTGATGATAAAGTTTTGCATGAAATTGATAAGTTAAGAGTTTGAAGTGCTCTACTTTCTAATACTTATAAAAAGAAAAGAAATAAAAGGATGTATTAATTGGGTTCTATATTTATATTGTTTTATTTTAAAGAGCAGATTAACTTGTATTAGGATAATTATTCTAGTTGTGAATATTTTTTTTTTGTTGCATTTTGGCATGTCAATATGCATTTTGAATTCACTTATTAGAATTCTTTTTTTTTTTTTTAGTTCAAGAATACAAAATACATTTGTACAACAGTAATAGCCTTTGTGCAGTGGGTTTTATGAATGATCACTACCAAGTTCAAAGTGCATTTTCTTTGACCTACCAGGTATCTCATTTCTATTGCTTTTTTTTATTTTCTTTGGAACACATTTCTAAATTTTGTAGATACTTAGGAACTCTATACGTATTTGTGAATTATTAAACCTAAAATAATTTGATTTCCTTAAAGTGTGTGATACTTATGCATACGATCATATATATGAAGTAGCATTATTGACCCATCAATTAATATGATCACTTCATTTAATAAAAATTGTCTATGTTATTACGGAAAGGTTCCCAAAAATTGAGCCGGTGCATTTTGAATCATTGTCTACTTGACCTTTATTAAGAGGGCATTGTACAATCATGACCATATTTGTTTATGTTTATTTTCATTGAAAATCAGAGAATAAGAAGATAATAATAATTTCTTTCATATCTTAAAAAGGTTTACAGAATTCGCTCTATATACATAAAATGCCCTAATTTGAAAAGAAAAAAAATAACTATCCTATACCAAATCCCTCAATCAAAGGGATTTTAATAAATACACTATATTCTAATTTAGGAATGCATATATCTATAGCCTAAACTCCTAAATACATTTTCCATCGCACCCCCTCAAGCGAGTGAATAAACATTCACTAGTAGCAAAGAGAGCTTTAGCGACCGCCTTAGGCCGTCGCTAAAGGCACATGAGCCGTCGCTAATAGTCTTTAGCGACCGCATACCGACCGCTAATTGCTGGCCGCCACAAACTCGTCGCTAAAGATTATTAGCGACCGCTATGTGGCGGTCGCTCACTAATTGCAACCCCTTTAGCGACCGTAAGAAGAGTCTATCTTGAAAACTGTTAGCGATTACCTGGAAGACTTTTAGCGACGGCCTAGGCGGTCGCTAAAGGGTCCTTTACCGATGGCTAAATTTGACCATTAGCGACCGCTTAGGCCGTCGCTAAAGGGTCCCTTCACCGACGGCGAAATTTGACCACTAGCGGCCGCTTAGGCGGTCGCTAAAGGATCCGTTCACTGCGACCATTAGCGACTACTTAGGCGGTCGCTAATACTAATGTTCTTTTTAAAATTTTATTTTTTTGTTTTTTTCCATTAAGTTCCTGTACCTGTACCTGATTCGCAATATTTTATAAAACTAGATACTAAAATTTTATTAAATCATACACAAGGAAAAAAAAAAACAAGCTAGTAAAAAAATTTCAACTTATCTTAAAAAAAGTTCAATGCTTTTAAATGCCAAAAAGAAAAGATTCTTATACAATTTCCGAGAGAAAAACAAAAAGCAAAACAAGATGTCCGCTGTAGCACTGGTCATTCAACCTGAAACAAAAATAAATGTTATTAGCCAATAACATTGTAAATATAAATATAAATAAATAAAAGCACGTGAAATTAATATTTTGAATGACTTAGTTCAAAGTTTTGAAAGTAAAATTATTTTTGCACGAATCTAGGCATCCCGGGTGTCGGATTCACACACTGTTTGTTCCTGCAAGGCACTAATAGTCCGAAGATTGTGCTTCTCAAGTTTGATAGGTATTGGAGCCCATCTGCTCGATTTGGGCTATTAGAAGCTCAATTTTGAATTCTAAGTTTAAAGTTTTCGAATGAAAAGTACTTTCTCGGATTCCGAGCACTTCGGGTGTCAGATTCAAACAACGTCCACTCCAAGATGTCATTAATGGGCCGGAGATCGTGCCCCTCTAGTTTGATAAGCATCGGAGCCCATCTGCCCGATTTGAGCCGTTAGACGCTAAGTTTTGAATTCTAGGTTTAAAGTTTCAAGCAAAATGTATTTTCTAGAATTTCGGGCACTATGAGTGTCAGAATCAGGCACCGTTCATTCCTGTAGGTCACTAATAGTTTGTTGATTGTGCTCCTCGAGTTTCATTTCCATTGGAGCCCATTTCCTCAATTTGGGCTGTTATAAGTTAAAATTTGAGTTTTAAGTTCAAAGTTTGAAATGAAATGTACTTTTTAGGATTTCGGGCACTCCGAGTGTCAGATTCAGCCACCGTTCATTCCTACAGGTCACTAATGGGCCGATGATGGTGTTCCTCTAGTTTGATAGGCATCAGAGCCCATCTCCCCGATTTGAGCCGTTAGACGCTAAGTTTTGAATTCTAAGTTTAAAGTTTCAAGTAAGACGTATTTTCTAGAATTTTGGGCACTACGAGTGTCAGAATCAGACACCGTTCATTCCTATAGGTCGCTAATAGTTTGGTGATTGTGCTCCTCGAGTTTCATTGCCATTGGAGCCCATTTCCTCAATTTGGGCGCTTACAAGTTAAAATTTGAGTTTTAAGTTCAAAGTTTGAACTGAAATGTACTTTTTAGGATTCCGGGCACTCCGAGTGTCAGATTCAGCCACTGTTCATTCCTAGAGGTAACTAATAGGCCGATGATGGTGTTCCTCGAGTTTGATGGGCATCGGAGCCCATCTCCTCGATTTGGGCCGTTAGACGCTTAGTTTTGAATTCTAGGTTTAAAGTTTCAAGTAAAACGTATTTTCTAGAATTTCGGACACTACGAGTGTCAGAATCAGGCACCGTCTATTCCTGTAGGTCACTAATAGTTTGGTGATTATGCTCCTTGAGTTTCATTGCCATTGGATCCCATTTCCTCATTTTACAAGTTACAATTTGAGTTTTAAGTTGAAAGTTTGAAATGAAATATACTTTTTAGGATTCCGGGCACTCGAGTGTCAGATTCAGCCACCGTTCGTTCCTACAGGTCACTAATGGGCCGATGATGGTGTTCCTCTAGTTTAATAGGTATCGGAGCCCATCTACCCGATTTGAGCCGTTAGACGCTAAGTTTTGAATTCTAGGTTTAAAGTTTCAAGTAAAACGTATTTTCTAGAATTTCGGGCACTACGACTGTCAGAATTAGGCACCGTTCATTCTTGTAGGTCACTAATAGTTTGTTGATTGTGCTCCTCGAGTTTCATTTCCATTGGAGCCCATTTCCTCAATTTGGGCTGTTACAAGTTAAAATTTGAGTTTTAAGTTCAAAGTTTGAAATGAAATGTACTTTTTTGGATTCCGGGCACTCCGAGTGTCAGATTCAGCCACCGTTCATTCCTATAGGTCACTAATGGGCCGATGATGGTGTTCCTCTAGTTTGATAGGTATCGGAGCCCATCTACCCGATTTGAGCCGTTAGACACTAAGTTTTGAATTCTAGGTTTAAAGTTTCAAGTAAAACGTTTTTTCTAAAATTTTGGGCACTACGAGTGTCAGAATCAGGCACCGTTCATTCTTATAGGTTACTAATAGTTTGTTGATTGTGCTCCTCATTGGAGCCCATTTCCTCAATTTGGGCTGTTACAAGTTAAAATTTGAGTTTTAAGTTCAAAGTTTGAAATGAAATGTACTTTTTAGGATTCCGGGCACTCCGAGTGTCAGATTCAGCTACCGTTCATTCCTGTAAGTCACTAATGGGCCAATGATGGTGTTCCTCTAGTTTGATAGGCATCGGAGCCCATCTCCCCAATTTGAGCCGTTAGACGCTGAGTTTTGAATTCTAAGTTTAAAGTTTCAAGTAAAACGTATTTTCTAGAAATTTGGGCACTACGACTGTCAGAATCAGGCACCGTTTGTTCCTATAGGTCGCTAATAGTTTGATGATTGTGCTACTCGATTTTCACTGCCATTGGAGCCCATTTCCTCAATTTAGGCGCTTACAAGTTAAAATTTGAGTTTTAAGTTCAAAGTTTGAACTGAAATGTACTTTTTAGGATTCCGGGCACTCCGAGTG